>CAJUYH010000611.1:0-61694 GCA_910591685.1 Galerucella tenella
AAAAATTACAACTGGCAACTGAAGAGAATTATAAAGATCCAGCAAATATACAATCAAAACATCAGAAACATCAAGCATTTGAAGCAGAATTGGCAGCAAATGCTGATCGAATTCAATCAGTCTTGGCAATGGGTGGTAATTTGATTGAGAAACATCAATGCGCTGGCTCAGAAGATGCTGTTCAAAAACGTCTTGCATCAATTGCTGATCAATGGGAATATTTGACACAAAAAACAACGGAAAAATCATTAAAATTGAAAGAAGCAAATAAACAACGGACTTATATTGCCGCTGTGAAAGATTTAGACTTTTGGCTTGGTGAAGTTGAGAGTTTATTAACATCGGAAGACGCTGGCAAAGACCTGGCTTCAGTACAGAATTTAATGAAAAAACATCAATTGGTAGAGGCTGATATTCAAGCACATGAGGAGAGAATTAAGGATATGAATGGCCAAGCAGATTCATTGATTGAAAGTGGACAATTTGATGCTGCTGGAATACAAGAGAAGCGTCAAAGTATCAATGAACGCTATGAAAGAATTAGAAATTTGGCAGCGCACCGCCAAGCTCGACTCAATGAAGCGAATACACTGCATCAATTCTTCCGTGATATTGCAGACGAGGAATCGTGGATTAAAGAGAAAAAATTACTGGTTGGATCTGATGATTACGGTCGTGATTTAACTGGCGTTCAGAATTTGAAGAAGAAACACAAACGATTGGAAGCTGAATTGGGCAGCCATGAACCGGCAATACAAGCGGTGCAAGAAGCCGGTGAAAAACTCATGGACGTATCAAATTTGGGCGTACCAGAAATCGAACAGCGATTGAAACTTTTGAATCAAGCGTGGGCTGAACTCAAACAATTGGCAGCAACAAGAGGTCAAAAGCTTGATGAATCATTGACTTATCAACAATTCCTTGCCAAAGTTGAGGAAGAAGAAGCGTGGATTACTGAAAAACAGCAATTATTATCAGTGGAGGATTATGGCGATACAATGGCAGCTGTGCAGGGTCTATTGAAAAAGCACGAAGCATTTGAAACTGATTTTTCTGTGCATGGCGATCGCTGCAAAGATATTTGCGATGCTGGTGAGACGCTGATTAAGGCTGGAAATCATCGATCAGACGCTATTGGTCAGCGTTGCAATCAATTGCGCAATAAACTTGACCAATTGGGCACATTGGCTGCTAGAAGGAAGACACGTCTCAATGACAATTCAGCATATTTACAATTTATGTGGAAAGCTGATGTTGTCGAATCATGGATTGCTGATAAAGAAACTCACGTACGTTCTGAAGAATTTGGCCGTGATTTGTCAACTGTACAGACATTACTGACTAAACAGGAGACATTTGATGCGGGTCTTCATGCATTTGAACATGAGGGTATACAAAATATAACGAGTTTGAAAGAGCGACTCGTTGATTCTGGACACGATCAAGCTGCTAGCATTAAAAAACGTCATGCTGATGTAATAACTCGTTGGCAAAAACTTTTGGCGGATTCTGATGCGCGAAAACAGAGACTTTTACGTATGCAAGATCAATTCCGTCAAATCGAAGAACTTTATTTGACATTCGCCAAGAAAGCATCGGCCTTCAATTCATGGTTTGAAAATGCTGAGGAAGATTTAACTGATCCTGTACGTTGCAACAGTATCGAAGAAATTCGGGCATTGCGCGAGGCACACGCACAATTCCAAGCGAGTTTGTCATCAGCTGAAGCCGATTTCCAAGCGCTCGCGGCACTTGACAGGCAAATTAAGAGCTTTAATGTTGGACCAAATCCATACACATGGTTTACAATGGAAGCATTGGAGGATACATGGCGTAATTTACAGAAAATCATTAAAGAACGTGATGTGGAGTTGGCGAAAGAGGCGCAGCGTCAAGAGGAGAACGACAAATTGCGTAAAGAGTTTGCCAAACATGCAAATGCTTTCCACCAGTGGTTAGCTGAAACCCGTACATCAATGATGGAAGGCTCTGGCTCATTGGAGCAACAATTGGAAGCAACAAAGAGGAAAACTCAGGAAGTTCGTGCGCGTCGACAAGATTTAAAGAAGATTGAAGATTTGGGTGCAATACTTGAAGAACATTTGATTCTTGATAATCGTTATACTGAACACAGCACTGTTGGTTTGGCACAACAATGGGATCAACTTGATCAACTGGGAATGCGTATGCAACACAATTTAGAGCAACAAATTCAGGCGCGCAATCAATCTGGTGTATCGGAAGATGCACTCAAAGAATTTTCAATGATGTTCAAGCACTTTGATAAAGACAAAAGTGGCCGTTTAAATCATCAAGAATTTAAATCATGTTTGCGTGCGCTTGGTTATGATTTACCCATGGTTGAGGAGGGTCAGCCAGACCCAGAATTTGAAAATATCCTTGATATCGTTGATCCAAATCGCGATGGCTATGTATCATTGCAAGAATATATGGCATTTATGATCAGCAAAGAAACTGAGAATGTGCAGAGTTCAGAAGAAATTGAAAACGCCTTCCGTGCAATTACCGCTGCTGATCGGCCATATGTCACGAAAGAGGAACTTTATGCCGTGAGTATTTCTACACATCACTCAAACAATAATAAATACAGAAATAAAGTGGCAAAGAATTTGTTTATTAATTTTATTATTTATAATATATTTGCAGAACCTCACCAAAGAAATGGCCGATTATTGCGTTGCTCGCATGAAACCGTACGTCGATCCGAAAACCGAACGACCCATCACAGCTGCATTAGATTACATTGATTTTACTCGTACACTTTTCCAAAATTAAATCAATTTTATCATGATATTTTACCCTGAATTCGCATCATTATTATTCACGTATGCAATTATTTAGTATTACTATTGCTTATATACTATTATTAATGTTGTTACTATTGTCAAACATTATTGGAAATTATCGGGAAAACAAATAAATAAAATCTGCTGCCACTATAACAAATCATGTTGTTTCGTTTATATTATTATTATCAATATACAATATCATACATTTTATATGTATTTATTGGACATTCAATAATTTACCAATATTCCGACTCATATAATATGGTTTCTCTTGTGATCCATCATTGTAATCACAGTCTTGAAGAACACACAAAAATATTGTCTCAACGCCAATTGAGTATACATTAAAAAATACAGAAGCGACCAAATACGATCCGGCTCCTATAAGTATTACAGGTACATACCAATATTCACGTACCGCTTCATTTTCATTTTGATTAAAATACCACCAAGCTATCAAAATCATAATCGATGCAATCAATATCTTTCCTAAACGTAATGACCAATCCACAATTCGATTCAATATCCCTGCGCGTAAGATATTTTTCATTAATAAACTCAATGCAGCCGCGGCGGATGCGCATAAACCTTTGCCAGTAATTGCACACATAATGTATGCATTTTGCGTTAAATATTTCAATACTTTCTCGAGTAAAAACATGCAACATTTAGAGCAATAAAACAAACAATTCTTTATTTGCGTTGCACAAACGTCGGGTGCTAATTGTGTGTTAGCTGTGGTATGTAGATATTCGAGAATTATTCGAAATAATCGACATATGGTTATAATTACGGAACCAAATGCGACCGTACCTAAATGATACCTAACTATTCGACAAGTGCTTGCAATTACGATGAAAAATGGAATATGTGCTTTGTTAAATGTCCAATACCACGTTGCGTATGTGAACGCAATAATAATTTTTTTCAAATCGATAATAAAAATAAATAGCCAGAGAAATCCTACAAAATGAAAGACATATAAATAAATCATATATAATGGAGTAGAGACTTTTTGTAAATGGCAATTCATCGAAAAACATGGTCCATCAAATTCTTTGCAGTATTTATAAAATAAATTCGGTTCACAAGAATCGCCAATTGTATAATTAACTTCTGACGAGCATTGACAATTTCCATCGTTGAGTTCTCCTTTGATGACAAATTTACGATATTCTATAGACATCAAGTACAGCGCAACAATGATAGAATAAATAATTAATGACAAACTAATTAACCACGGTAAAATTGGGAAGAATACAATTGACAATATATGAGCTGTAGCCCTGCGAAATTGAATAAAAACATAAGTAAATAAATAGATAAATAGCAGACCAATTAATATATTGGAAATGAAAGTAGAGGATAAACTTACTTGCTTGTTTCCGTGATCAATTGACAAGCCAAATGAATCTTCTTCCATAGACACACTGCGATTAATGTAACAATTATCGCAACTGCACCCAAAACCGATGTCAATATAATCCAGCCATTCCATCCATTTTGAATATAAAAATGGTAACATAAATATGATAAATATGCAAGTAATCCAACTATAAAAATAATTGAAATCCAAACACAAGGTAAAGCAATCCATCGTAACAACACGATATACAGCAAACATACGAGCATGCCACCAAAAATGAATACAATTACTTCATTCCTAAAAATAAATATATCAATAACATTATATACAGAAAAATATTGATAATTTCATTGATATAATAACCAAAGTGCGATGTAATACTTTGTTAACACGGTCACATTCACAACATCATGAATTGATTGTAACATTTCAATGACGAGCACAGCTTTTGTCAAGTTCTCCGATGTAATGGTGGCATTTTCTAAATCGTTTGGAATTAAGTTAGGTATACATCGATTTAAGACTTGATTACTTTTTAAATACCATTTGGCACACGCCTTCGATGTAATTAATTGTTTCAATTCATCGATACTTTTATCTTTCACATTTATTCCATCCTCGCATAGCATTGAATTATATGTTTCGTTCATTGCTATTGGATTTGGTTTGAATATCCAATTCTTCGTTGGACATTGTGATTGACACACTTGTGTAGTATCACAATGATCACGAATACACTTTGTTAAATCAAAAAAAACCAACACTGGTTTATCCACTACATCATCATCAATACCACATTTGCGTCCTTTACTGTCTGTTGGCACGAGAAATTTATTCACATCACCGATAATTAGAGCTGAAATTATTTTTAACACAATGTAAAATTACAGCACTAATGAACTTTATAATGAAATCAAAACATTTTCAATGTATAAATTATGAATAATTATTAACCATAGTATCCCACACACAACCAACATAATATAACAATGACGAATATTAAGAGACAAGGAATATCGGTGCAATTACGATTTTTTAACGGTCCTCTCCATATTCGCTCGTCTACAGTAGATTCATCTGCGAATCGATTATTTTACAATTGAAATGAGATTGACTATTGACATAATGTTAGTGGAAAATAAATGTGGTATACTTACCGCTCTTCTCAGTCATTATTTATTCTTGACAATTTTTAAAATCTTTTCCCAATATATATGAAATAATTTTATTGACTCAAAGCAAGTATCGATGTCAATCGTAACGCGTATCATTTAGAAATGAATTTTTTTTTGGTATATAGTTGATAGAAGAGTACATAACAGTTATCCGACCCATTATTTTATCTTATCTTTTATAGCAATTATCGATTGGAACACATTCGGTGAGATGATCAAAGCCATTGTCGAATCAATTAAATGTATATACGATAGTTAGAGAAATACACACATTTATATTCAACAGTTTATTGTGTAAAATAATTAAAATAACTATAATGCAATGTATACATAAATTAATCAGTTTTCGATACGAATCTATTTAATGCACCGTCATAATTTTTCTTTTTTATCGCTTTATCTTTCGGAATTTTTTGTTTAACAATCGCTGCACTATTAATAGCCTCGCGTCGACCCAACTCCTTCATAATTTTTTTACTTTTGAGTATTTTAATAGTGCTTGCATTCTTTTTCGTCTTGCGACTCTTCAAATCCATGGACTTTGGCTTTATAAAATGAAGTTTTTTCTTCGCATCAATTTTCTCCTTCAATGTAGGAACATCGATTTGTGCTATCGCACCAGCATCCAACGTAATTAATTCAGGTTGAATTTTATCAAGTAACGCTTTCACTTCAGCTTCGCGTCTTTGAGATTTATTTTGGAATGGATTCACCTCCAATGCATCGAAATTAGCCTCAGCGCATCCAGGAATAATTAATGATGTGAATCCTTTTGAAGTTCCAACACCCAACACATCTTCATATGGACAAAATTGTATATTATCAATATTCCATTGAACTTTATCTCGCATATACGGTCGCAATGTACCACTGGTATCGTTGTATATCTGAACGACGTTCCCAAGTGACACTGCCAACAAACCTCGTTGACTGTATGTGACATTATGGGTAGCGGTTGGTAAAATAATATTGTGAACGGGTCCAGATAATTCGCGAACGTCCCATACTTTTAGTGAACGATCTGGTGCACTGGTGGCCATATATGTACCGTAAGGATGTACAGTGCATGCACTTATTGGTTGTCCATGACACAACATTTTTGCCAAGGGTTCTTGAACCATTGGCGACCACATTGATACAACACCCTTATTGTTACCAATGCATAAAGTCGCATTGGTCGGATTTTGCGTCATCACTGATATATTACCCAATTTGGACTGGTAACGTGATATTATTTTACCTATTGATACATCTAACCAAGCCAAAGCCCCTTCATTGGACGCGCTTGCTAATAAAAAGTGATATGGCAAA
Source organism: Galerucella tenella (assembly GCA_910591685.1). Taxonomy (NCBI): domain Eukaryota; kingdom Metazoa; phylum Arthropoda; class Insecta; order Coleoptera; family Chrysomelidae; genus Galerucella; species Galerucella tenella. The sequence continues at coordinate 6,663 of CAJUYH010000611.1, forward strand.
AATTCTAATCTTGTTACGCCATACATACGTTTAAGACAATGCAATTCAATGCCTTGATTGTCGTAAATATAAACCCAATTCTTTTGTGCAACTGCATACATAGTTTCGACATGTAGCCATGATACATCGTGGACAGATTCCATTACATTCATTTCACATGCCAATTTTTTTGTTATCCAATCAATGGATGCAACATGTCCCATTTTTCCACCCAATAATAAATGTCGGCCATTTCGTGTGTATTTCAATCGATATGGCCCAAAATCCATATTCAATTGAAAATGTTTTGATGCACTTGTAATATCAACTGTTGAGGTTATGTCATGTTGTTTTATTTGTGTTGATGTTTCGCCGGCATCAGTTACTAAAAATCCATGGTCTTCTGTTAGGAATAATTCAGTACGGGCCGCTTGTTCTGCCGATTTTTTTATAGCCTTTTCTTTGTATTTCAATCGTTGACGGTAAACATTATTTTTTATATTTTTATTTTTTGAGTTTAATACCAGGCCATCTCCACGTTCATATTTGGCTACTTTTTCTTTAGCAATTGGCGCTTTACCCGGATACTCACTCTTCTTAGCTAAAAATAATGCTCATTCAATTAATATATCACACAAAAATTGTTTTTATCAATTGCCAAAGTGAGTATTAATGAATTTACCTGCTTTCCCCATCATGTACACCTATAAAATTAACCCTCTTTATTTCTCAACAAGGGTCAACATTCAACACACGTGGACCGATGATGGTCATAATCAAAGAAACGGACATTCGGGCAAGTTCGGTTTTTTTTCTCCACCACAAGTTTAATAGTGCAACAGTAATACCATACTAGAAAAAAAAAACAAATGTATCAAATTATACCCGACAATCCGACATATCTATATTCTAGCCGGTTTGACTATACATATATATATGCTTACAATGCTGCGCGTTTGTTTGTGCGCATGATTCAAGTAGAGAATGAATATCGCGATTGACAATAATGGATATAAAACAAAAAAAGTAATGATATTAAAAATGTTTTTCGATAAGAAATGAAATACAATCAAAGCTTCCATCCTCAAATGTTTTTGCGCACATTCATATATATTCATATATGTCATAATTTATTTGTTTTTTTTATTATGAATCACTGAGTGTCGGTAAAATATTTTAAATATTGCGCAATCGTATGCGCAACAGCGTCTCGTTTATTATGTGTGTGCGTAGGTGTTAAAAAAACGGGTGATGAAGTTGCGCCAACATCTCATGTTATACGAAAAACAAATTGCAAATGCACCTTTAAACGTATGTGAAGGTGCAATTTGTGCGCTTAACTGCCCTCTCTTGCTCACGCTAGTATTATGCACTCTAACGCACTTTATATACATGTACATAATTTCTATGTATGATTGTTTTGACATTTCAAGCATTATATTAGTAAAGATGGTGGTATCATTCGGTGATTGTTTGTTAAAAAAGTCGTGAAATTGATTGTTCATTTTTATCATTTATTTTTATTGTTGTTTTCGTACTCAATTAAATTGATAATTATCATTAGTTATATTAATAATGGAAGCTGGAACCAGTGGCAGTGCTCGGACCACGCGTTTTATGATGGAAGGTGTTGGTGCAAGAGTTATTAGAGGTCCAGAATGGAAATGGGGTAAACAGGTTAGGAATACGTTATATGTATATTGTACCAATATTAAACAATTCATTAAAGAGTTATTTGATAATTTAAAATGTTTCTAATAATTTCAATACTTTGCATTAACACAACTTTTATAAGGTACCAAATATTTATGATGAATAATGATTTCAATTTGAGTTTGATAACCTCCACATGAATAAAAATTTGTATTGTCGTTTGGCAGAGGAAACTGCCATGTCAATATTGATGCCAATACAATGATAATATTGATTAATTGTATGTGTACTTTGTAAAAAGGACGGTGGAGAAGGACACGTGGGAACCGTTAGAAACTTTGAATCACCTGAAGAAGTTGTTGTTGTATGGGACAATGGAACAGCCGCTAATTATCGTTGCTCAGGTGCATTTGATTTGCGAATATTGGATTCAGCAACAACTGGCGTTAAACATGACGGCGCTATGTGTGATACTTGTCGTCAACAACCGATTTTTGGTATACGATGGAAGTGCGCGGAATGTGGCAATTATGATTTGTGTTCGATTTGTTATCATGGTGATAAACATCATTTGCGACACAGATTCTATCGTATTACAACACCAGGCAGTGAGAGAATGCTATTGGAACCCAGAAGAAAAAGTAAAAAGGTGAATGAAACATTTCCAATCACCATCTTTATTGATGATCAATTAAAATTCATGTGTCTAAAATACAAAATATTATCGTTGGGTGTTTTAGATTGCAATCAGAGGAATATTTCCCGGTGCTAGGGTTGTTCGAGGCGTTGATTGGCAATGGGAAGATCAAGATGGTGGCAATGGTAGACGTGGTAAAGTGAATGAGATACAGGATTGGTCTGCGGCAAGTCCTAGATCAGCGGCTTATGTTATTTGGGACAATGGTGCAAAGAATTTATATCGTGTTGGATTTGAGGGAATGGTTTGTATAATTAAAATAAATTGACAACAATAAAATATTATTACGGTCAATAAAATAATGAATGATGTGATAATATTGTTCTAGGCTGATTTAAAAGTGGTGAATGATGCAAAAGGACAAACTGTTTATCGTGATCACTTGCCACTATTGGGTGAACAAGGCCCAGGCCGAACTGGACCACATGGATTGCAAATTGGCGACCAAGTTAATGTTGATTTGGAGTTGGAAATTGTACAATCATTGCAGCATGGTCACGGTAGTTGGACTGATGGAATGTTTGAATGTCTTGGTACAACTGGTATTGTCGTAAGCATTGATGAAGATCACGATATTGTTGTGTCGTATCCAAGTGGTAATCGTTGGACATTTAATCCTGCGGTGTTATCTAAAGTACAAGTGCCTGTGCCAATTGGAACGAGTTCAACTACAGACAATCAGACATTTGCCGTTGGGGATTTAGTTCAAATTTGTAATGATTTAGAAAAAATTAAATTGTTGCAACGGGGACACGGCGAATGGGCGGACGCAATGGAACCGGTATGTAATTAATATTGTGAATGGATACATAAAGATAAAACACATTACCTTTTTTTTTTAATTATTAATGAATTTTATATTGATAGACACTTGGAAAAATTGGCCGAGTTCAACAAATTTACCATGATGGCGATTTAAAAGTTGAAGTGTGCAGTACTTCTTGGACATATAATCCACAGGCTGTGGTTAAGGTTGCCAGTAGTGATGGAACAATGCCTGGAAATAATAGTGGAGGTAGGTGAAATGAAAAGCGCCATTTATTTATTTGTCTCATGATATTTTATTTATATGTTGATGCATATTTTCAGAACGTTTGTCAGCGTTGCTGAAGAAATTGTTTGAAACACACGTGTCGGGCGATGTTAATGAAGAACTTGTCAAGTCCGCGGCGAATGGCGATGCGGCAAAATGTGAAGAATGCCTGAAACGTCTTGATGCAGATGTTAATGGAGTATTTGCTGGACATACTGCGCTGCAAGCTGCCAGTCACAATGGTCATCTTGATGTCATTAAAATTTTGCTGCGTTATCAAGCCGACGTTGAAATAGAAGTATATATGTCAAGAGAGATTTAAAAAATATTTGAGAATTTTATACAGACATATTTTATTTTATCCATTGTTATTTTATAATGCGGTGTTTTTTTTTTCTTTCATTTTTTATTACAGGACAAAGATGGAGATCGTGCAGTTCACCATGCGGCATTTGGCGACGAACCGGGTGTTATGGCTCTCGTTGCGGGTGCTGGGGCGGATCTTAATGCTCGTAATAAACGACGTCAAACTGCACTTCATATTGCTGTTAATAAAGGACATGCGGGTGTAGTTCGTACTTTATTAGAGTTGGGTTGTCATCCGAGTCTTCAGGTCCGTTAATATTTACATAATTGAATGATAATTAAATTGAATATTTGTAGAAATATTGAGAGAAAAAAAAACTACACCACGCTCTTCATGATAATGGATTTTATTTTGTTATGGTTCAGAAAATAATTCCATTGAGTAATGGTTTGTTTTTGTAGGACGCTGAAGGAGATACGCCTTTGCACGATGCTATTTCGAAAAAACGGGACGACATGTTGGCGCTGTTGTTGGACCATGCAGCAGACATTACACGCACCAATAACACTGGCTTCAACGCTCTCCATCATGCTGCTCTTCGCGGAAATCCGAGGTAAGTTCTAATTCTTATTTTCATTCAATCAAAAGTTATGGCTTTGCCTTAATTACAAAATGTTCCGCTACAAATCTTTTATCATGATCGTTCAATATCAATTTCGAATATCGTAACAACAAACAAATTTTCAATGCCATGAATCTTCTATCAAATTTTTATTCTATTTGACCATATGAAAAAAAAAAAAAATACGTAAACAAAAATATTTGTATATAATCTAATGAAATCCACATGAAAGGATAAACAAAATGGCAAAATTCACATACAATAATGAAACAAAAATAAAACATACAAATACAAATAACGAAAGAAGAGAAAAAGCAAACAAGGTAGTAGAGAGTCAAAGTGGAGAGCTTTGCAGTCACGGAGCGATCGTTTAAGGTAGAGTTTTCGTGAGAAGCCCGGCAATGCAATAAAAAAGGGTTGGATAACATAATGTTGTTGTACACGAAGAAAAGCCTTTGTGATCGTGGGTTTCTACTTTCGCCAGAATATAGGGTATATATACCAAGGCAATCGTTATACTATAACTATACGGAGCAAAAGAGGATTGGCTTGAACCAAATAGACACACATATACAAGGATACATATATATATATATATATATAGTTGTATGTAGGTGTGCGAGTTGGCCGTGGGTCGTGTGACATTTACAGAACTGTCGAGAGAGCTTTTGGTGAGGATAGTTGTATATGTATATATATATATATATTGGAGTTCCAAACGTCTTCTTCTCTATACGATCCGCCCAGTAATCGTCGATGGTAGATGGGTTCAGCAGCAGACCCACGCTTTAACAGGGATTTGCGAAATTTATCACGTGAATTTCGGGCAAAGGATTATCAGCAGTCGCCTCATCCTTTGAACTAGTCTACCAATTTCCAAAGAATTCAAGTTTTATTTTATATATATGCAATCAATTGTCTTTATTTCGATATTATGCATAGCTTTATTATATATATTCAAGTATAAATGAACAGTGATGTTACGTAATGTCGTTATAATGGCGGCAAAAACGATTGAATTGGACGGATGCGGTTGGCAGGCATTAGGGATTTTAGGAGAATTAGATGAGGTTGGCGAGGACGCGCGTGGAAATAGAGGCCAGAGACAACATGAGATTTTGGTTGAGGGGTTTTGAACCAAGCTTAAACCAAGCTTGCACTGTTCACGGCGATTAATTCATTGCCGCTTACCGCATCTAACCACAAACCGCCCTCTTCTCTATCTTCATATGTATAGGTATCCTTATACACTACGTAAAGTGTGGTATTGCACAATGGATCTCTTAGAATTTTACGGCAGTTTTAAAATTTCACATTTTCTTACGAGATATTTTTCATCCTCTTATTTTTACATTTTCTTCACAGCTACACTTTATACATTTATTTATGTTGGCAATTACATTTCATATTGAAAAGTAATATCAATATTGAATGAATAATGTGAATAAATGGTGAAACTGCCAATAAATTTAATCGATATGGCCGCCTTAAAATGATTGAAGGTGATAATACATGCAATTATGATCGATTATAATAATATCTTATTACATATTATAATAGGCTCGTCTGCGTTAGATCACGTTATATCTCGATATGATACGTTATAACGTTGGAATATATAACAAATTATGATATAGGATATTGTTCCATAATGGCCATCGTTAATCTATAATGGATGAATGCTGATTGATGTAAATTATCACTATGAAACAACAAACACTTGAATATTTCGCTGAAAAAAAGAAAATAATAATGTATTAAAAATAATCTATTTCAACGCGCACATTTGCATAACTGTATATTTGCCAAAAAGTCTAACGCAGATATATTTTCATTCTTTCCATCATACATTTACCACAATATATCATTCAACGTGGCGTTCTATATTTACATTTCCATGTTGAATTTGGTCGCATGTACCCGCCTGGGTTCCACTGCAATTCATTTGTGAATTGTAACTCTACAAAATCTACTCAGACTGATGTATACACATGATGCATACAGTCGCGCATATGTAGATGAATATGTTGAAAGATAGAAAGTAAAAAAGAAAAAAAGAGTTGCACACGTCATTAAATATCTACCCACAAATAGAGAATTACGTTAATGCAGTAGCCAAATAATAGGTACACATTTGTCAGATGACGTTATCGAGTTTTATGCATTGATACATACATATACATATATATATATATATATATATACATTCGTGTGTATGTGTCTGTACTGTGTGACGTACAATGGCGACTCTGTTGTTTCAGATTGGATAATTCTTTCGTATATCCTGAACAAGAATGGGTGCGCCCTGTATGCGCGCACAGTTGAATTTGTACAAAAGTTGTTTTCATGACCTACTTACCAAAATTTATAACCGCCACTCTATATCTTCATTATACAATATACAGACACACACACACACACACACACTCACTCATACAATACAATACAATACAAACTCCTCAATTATTTGTATAATAGAATAGTACAATTTATTCACATGAGATAAGCATTATCAATGAGGATATTTATATAAATAGATATTCAATGGCGGAAATTCATGAGCAAGGTAGAGCATCATGATAAATCATTTTATTTTTGTTTACTGATATTACTATTTTAATTTATAATATCACTTCATTTATCATACGGGAAGGTAGGTTTATTTATGTGAGTATGCCTGCGGTCTACTAGATAACACAGTAAATTTAATTTATCCATCTATATAAATGTATACAGAAAGGGTAATAAAATTTTGGTATTGTTTCAATTCAATGAACAAGTCAAATAACACTCGTAATGTTTATCTATATATCGAATATGTATACATTGGAGTAAGTGTAGCAATAACCATTGACTACACAAAATTATCACGTCTAGTATATGAGTGTTTTGTCATAAGTGAGAGCCAATTCAGAACTACAACCCCTTGGGGGTGACAGTTGACAATGTGTAAACTAACGAGATTCTCTGGCACTATCTGGGGTGTTACCGTGTGCTGCGCTGTTTCAATCTCTTGGGGAGTCCCTGAAATACTGCTGCTTTATTGCAGCAATAAGAGTTATTGCCTGACGATAACTGTTCGCAATAACTTTGCTAGACCATGAATAAACATACAGATACATATGTGTGTGTTTGTGTGTATACATACCATTCGTTCTATTTCCTCTCTTTGATATAAATCACATTTTCGTATATTTCAGTTGCCGTATTTATATTATATCACGTATAGAATTATCAAAGGGAAAAGAGAAAGAAGAGAAGGAATATTTTATCAATATTAATTTATACAGTTACATATTATTTATTATTTATATAAATTATTGACAGTGATTTATTTCTTGTTTTTTTTTGTTTTTTGCGGTTCAATTTTCTTGGCTGCATTCAATCCTTTTGAACGTTGAATCGATATGAAGTTTGGTTGTGATGGTGGTGGTGGCGGTGGTGATGGTGCTGTTTATATTTGGTTGCAATGCCTAGCGGATATGTATTGATAAAACATTTATGTAATAATTCACCGGCCATTAGCAAATATAACAATTGCTTTTTTGCTCTATCATCATTTTATTTTACTCGGTTTTTCTCCTTCCATTTGTTCCAAATTAACATCATGTTCGTTTCATTTCATCACCAAATCGTACATAAATAATAAAAAAAAAAAAGGTTAAAGCCAAATATGAAATATTTGGAAGACATTTAGCAATTAAAATTTATAATTATACACGGATAAACAAATTTTATTATACAGTATAAAATATAAAAGTATAATGATGAGTAAAAAATCGTGAGTTCTCAACGAGCTTTTTATAAACGAGTGGACATAAAGAAGGTGTATTGGTTGTTTATTATTATTATTTTTCTTTTCTAGTTGTTGATACCGACAGAGCTCCAAAAAGTTCGTCTGTGCTTCTCATATTGAATGCAAGGAGAGTAGACGAACGAACGGGATAGGAATTGCACCCTCTCACACATACATTCACACACAAACCCAACAATCGTTGGAAACGAGAAGGGCGTACTGGCGCGGGCTAGCACAAAGCTCGGGATAGGTAGAGAGTAAGCGAGTGAGAGAGAGTGTTGGTAGGGTTTTCAAGGGGGTGCGACTGAGTACGGGTATGAGAGAGAAAGAGAGAAGAGAGAGGGGTGAGCTGCGAGTGGTTGGTGCATTATTGATCCCAGTGTATGCGAACTGGGCAAAAAGAGGACCCTGGCAAGAGAGATATACATGTAGAGAAGCGATAGAGTGCGAAAAGGAGAAAACGACGTGCACAACGTAAATGTTCTAAGTTCTTATGGTGGTGGTGGTGGTGGTGGTGGCGGCGGCGGCGGCGGTGTTGGCCGGTGTGGTGGCGTGAAGAAATCGAGTAAAAACTTGAAAGATTTTATCTTTCGCTGCTATTATAAATATTTCGATTCATCCACGAATTTGAATAGGAAGACAATTATGAATAGTGTATTCACGATTGTAATCTTGATAATTAAAATTAAATGGTCAAATAATATTAATGTAGATGAAACGAGGTAAAATGAATGAAGGAAGACTTTTAATTATTTATAATTGAGGTATTTCTATATTTATATTGAGCATGTGGTTGTGTATGCGCACGTGTATAAAAGTGTAAAAAGTCATATCTACATTTATGTTTATATATATGTGAATGAGTATATGAGTAAGTGAAAATGGGAAAACGGGAGAAAATAAAGTTGAGAGAATATAAAAGAGATAAGAAGTTATATGAGTGACAGGGAAAGAAAAACGACGGCGATGAGAGGGAGGACATCTCAAAGTTGAACGAGCTTTTCTAATGTATATATGTATGTATGCATAGATATATTACTGGCTATGTGTGTGTGTAAAATGCACACTATATATATATAGATGCGAGACGATTTGGGCGGAGCTGCCGCCAGGCTTATGCGAGTGCGCCTGAGAGTTTAACTCCTAAGAGCTGCACCCACAAATCTTACATATATATCTAACCCGTGAGAAAAAAAAAAGCAAGAGATTACAGAATATTACAATTTTTTTTTGTTTTTTTTCTTCTTTATTATATACGCAACTGTATTTCTATATTGGCACCTTTTATAATGCAAAAAAATATATAAACATTTTGGTAATATTCACAAATATTTAGAGATGCAATTGGCGATGAAAAAAAAAAGAAAATTATTCATTTTTATTATTTACAATTAAAAATACGTATCATTTTTCGATTATTTCTTCATATTTTTTTTCCATATAACTTCAATGTATAAAAGTATTTATAGGTATTTAATGATGATGTCTAATGTCAACTACAGCTGGTTGAAGGGGACCAAATGCGTCAATTGTACAGTATATTTGACCCGTGTTCAACCAGCTAAGCTTAACATTGAATGTCAGTTCTTTTTTTATTCGTTTTTCTTTTTTTTTTTTATATTGTTTAGTCGTGAAGTATTCGGACGATTATTTTTCACAATATATTCATTGTCGTTGCGCACCTCCTCTCATCTGAAATATTCCATTATTAATATTATTTCATAACAATCAATGTGGAATGGAGTCGGTTATATCGGGAATGGACTCAACTAAAATCACTCTATCTATTTTAATTTCATTATAAATATATAAATAAAGGCAAAACAAAAAAATAAAATGAAAATAAAAGCACACACACGATGTATTATGTGTAATTCTCACTGCTCCATTAGTCGCATATGAATACGATTGTTCTATTTTACATCCATTAAGAGCGTCATTATGTGCGAAGGTATTGGCAGGAAGAGAAGCATTAATACCTCAACAATGGCGTCTCCATAGCAATGCCTGATGCCCGTTTCAATGTATCGAAGCTCTTCGCAATCGGCTTTTCTCTTATTCTCTTCCTCCCTCTGATATGGAAAGTGGGGAACAAGGGGGGAATTCTCTGCTCATCGTCATGAAAATCACACGCCCGCACGCTTCCAAACACTCGTAAAAATTCTACGAAGAGAATATAAAATCGTGAAATATATCAATTCATTGCACTTGTTTTATCCTCTGTTTTTTTCTTTTTTTTTTTTTTTTATTCTCTTCTCATCATCATTATTATTACCAGGTTTTTTCTTCTGTTTTCGCTGTATAAAGAGTTGAAATAAAAGGGAAATCGAATAAAGTCGACAAAATAAAAATGATTTCTCGACTGTAAAATACTGTGAATTGTTGATGTTTGATTGAGAGAGATATAAAAGTGATACTTTTCGTTTTTTAACGAGTTTTTGTTTGGTGTCAGACTTCTATATGTATTCAAAGTGTGGAATGAATTCTATTTCGAGCGCAATGGCAGATATCCCAAGTAACATGAGACTCCAATGTTAAATATATCTTCGGCGCGGTCAAAATTCTCTCTTGTAGCGTCAGAAAATAAGATAATAAAAGAAAGAAACCGCGTGACAGTGAGAGGGAGAATGAGAAAGACAGAGACAGTATCAAAGAGAAACGCTGATATATATCATGATACCAATGACAATTATTATTGTAAAAATATTCAATATAAAATTTTATGGTGAATAAAAAAAAAAATTAGTGTACATATGAATACCTGGTGGTTTGCAATGAACAGATGAGCCAACGTCCGACAACAATTTGGATGAATCACTTTTCTATTTGTTTAATCTCGAATTACACTGCACTTGATGGACTGTCACGAAAAATAAAAATTCAACCAGACAATTTTCACGTTGATAAGAATAAATTGGATGCAGTTACACTTTTTTTCTAGACACACTACTTGATATATATATGTGTTGGAGTCACTAATTGTATTTGAATGTAAAAATAATTTCTGCACTTTATTGCTATTTATTATCTCTACTTTTTTTTTTTTTTTTTTTTTTCTTATAACCTAACACTCGCGACAAAAACACGACAATGATATTATTTCAATTGAACTTATTTAACAATCACCGTTCAATCTGACATTGAACATTGTTTTTCGTTGTAGTATATCTCGAAACTACGCCTGATCGTCGGTTACTTTCAGTCAGCGACAGCTGTCTCGATATTTTTGCCACTCGCGCAATCGCTGTCCCAGCCTCAGTTTTATCGTGTACATTTATAGAGAGAAAATTATGCAACCCAGGCACACGACCTTACTCACTCGGTTACGTTCAGTCCTTCCATAACTATTGCAATAATTGACTTGTATTTCATTTTTCCAATTTCAATATTTCAATTATTTCAATTTGTTGATTTAATGTGATATGAGAAATTTGTGAATAAAAAAACGATGGAGATGAGAAAAAAAAAATAAATGAAGAAACATTCTCGACTGAATTCACCAAGTACCATCCGTCCATAACTTCTGCCTTCCAATTTCTTGGCCTTGGAAGTTATTTTCATCAATGGCGACTATCCAAAATTAGACGGGAAAATTTGGGAAAAAAAATACTGAATTGAATACTCAAAAGTGAACGATATTCATTGAAAATGACAATGATATAATTGAAAATTTCATGTGCTTGAACGCATTAATTAATAATATAAAATTGATCAATAACATGAAAATTAATACATTATAAATAAAATCAAAAAAATAATAATGCTATTGTAAATGTTCATTTTAAAAGAGACTTTACCAGCGGCTTTAACTAATCCAACAGCAATTACAAATCGTCCATAAATAAATGCTGTAGATTAAATTGATCTATTAAAATTGCGTTTCTCATTTGCAACATTTATACCAATTCATTTGAACACAAACAGACGGAAAATTGACATTACAAAAAGAAGAAGTAAATTAGTACATTGAGATATAACGAAATAAATTGAAACAACACCCCGATGTCAATTTAATGAAAGAATTCCAATCATCTAAAATATAATACACGTTTTTCTTTTTTCATTTTTATTTTCTTCCTACCCCAACGCTTTACTTCTCTTCAACTAGCCTCATCAGGAATAGCTCTGAATATTCTTTGGCCTCACCCCTTAACCTCCCCCTAGTTTCTCTCTCTCTCTCTCTCTCCGCCCACAGTAACCCCATCTAAAAAACACTTTTTTCTTTTTTTATTTTTATTGTCACTCTTCAGCGTTTTACGTTTGATGAAAATTATAAAATAAAATGAAGAAAAAAAAATAGATATATAAAATGAAGTGAAATAAAAATTATTTAAACCCGGCCATGAGGTAAAGATGAACCTGCTATGTGTGAGTGGGTCGAAACTTGAGAGTCACGCAACGTCAAATATACATTAAGAGCAATAAATAGGGTGAGAGAAAAAGAAGGGGGTTCGGGGAAAAAAAACCGTACGTCAAGAGGATAAATTTAACCAAGTCAATATACAATTGTAATCCGTTAATTCCAAATGTATCGAATTAAAAAACAAATATTCAAAGTAGATAATAAAAATAAAATAAGAAAGTGAAAAATCATTATAAAATGGTGACGAGTTTAACAGCAATTCTCTCACTCTCAATTGCACGTGAAATAACCACGAATTTACACAAAACGTCATATTTTATATATTTGTATATAATTTTTGTACATCGTTTATACAACTCTCGCCCAACAAAGTGACATATCAATAAAAATATTCGAATAAAAATAAAATGAATATTGAATACAAAATAATAATAAAGTTAACAATAATAATAATAAATGTATATGAAGAAAACGAGTGTAAAAATGAATGAAAGGAAGAAAGAGCGAATGAATTGAAAAAAATGATCGAGACAGAGAGATAGGAAGTGAGAGAGTGAGAGTGAGAGTGAAAGAGAGAGAGAGAGAGAGAGAGAGAGAAAAAAATGTAACTCGAGTCGATAGGAGACGGGTATGGTCCGACCAAAATATGAACGTACTACTGGATGAGCGCCCGGGCCCGCACTGTGCAGCCGTCGCGGCGATAGGCACCGCGACGCTTCCCCGCCCGCAGGGCTGTGTGCAATAATATATCGAGGGTGGGAGCGAACGATACGCTTGCGCCACCCATGCGACCCTTACGGGACTCACCAACCCTGTCCTATCATTCTATTCTGCCGCCTACTCCTCCATCACCTTCATCATTCTCCTCTTTTCGCCATATTCCCCTTTCGTCCCACTTCACCCTTTATCTTAAACACACCCGCACCTACACCCTCTACGTGCGCCCTCTCGCTCTATTTTCTGCTCCTTCTCATCACCCCACTCAACTTCTTTACGCAATGAAAGGCTCACCGTTGTTATATACCCCACCAAAAGTGCTTTCACGTTGCCTTGGTGCTTTTCATCCCCTCTTTATATTTCACCCAAAAGCTTCACCTCCCTCATCGGTCCATTGTCGACTAGGAAGGAAATATGAATTTAGGTCAGATACCACCCATCGTGTGTCCTAATGAACCATTGATGCGGCCTATTTTTTTTATTTTTTTTTATTTTATTTATTTCCCTTTACATCATTTGCGTTATACTTTCATATAACTATTTTTATGTATTATCAATAATATTATTAATTTATATTTTTGTATGTATTTGCGTATGGGTTGCCAGTGTAATTAATGCATTTATATTTTTATTGTGCAGGTGTATGTGTGTAATTGGGAAACGTTGCGGATCAAGTGCGAGAACGATGAGAACACGTTGAGTACTATAAGATGACATCTTGACGTTAATGAAAAAAAATTTATTAAATTTTACAAGAGAGTGTTCTTGCCTCGTATCCTATGTCGCGCATCTGTTACAATCTCTCTTCTCGCTTCCTCTCTCGCTCTCGTAATATATTAATTGAACTAACTTTTGATTAATATCCGTATAATGAAAAAATATGAAAATTAATTGCACACATCATACAAAAAATGTATGATGTGTGTGGGAAATATATAGAAGACAAAAAGTTTTAGATAATTGTATGATTTGTCAAATGGAATGAACGAGAGTGGGGGATGGGGGGGTAGGAAAAAATGAAAAGTAGAAACGAAAAATTTGACATTGCAAATATGTAAATTATAGCTGGAGGTGCAATGTCACATCACTACTTGGGTCTGACCACATAGTCAGACTCTACTACTCGATATCACCCCTACCTATAGGACTCGTTTGTAAATATATATATATATATATTTACGATTGAAAAACTATCTTTGGTCCAATATCAAAATTGAATAGAGCCAGAGACGAATAAATTGTGGATGAATGATAAAAAAAAAGTGATAAAGTTTTATAGAAGGGATAGGGGATAAAAAATAAAAAGTCGTTGTATATAGTATATAGTAGAAAAATTACGAATGAAAAATGAAGTGATGGAATTTATGTTTTTACAGCGACGGACGATGTCGCACTACTGAGTGAAACGACAGTGGTTTCTCATTGTTGCCCAGTAGCCGACGCCTATTCTTGTATGCGCACGCGCATTTATTACACACACACATATATATATATATATATGTATACTATTTCAACTGGTCAAAACATACAAAACGCACCCCTAAAACACTTTGAGCTCAACCACCGTTGTTAAACTCCTCTATCTCTCTCATCTCTGCAATAATTTCCTTTTTTTTTTTTTTTATTTTATTTTATTCTACACCCTTTCTCTTTTTTTCATCTTCTTCATCTCTTTATCAAACCATTTATCACTTGACTGTGTTTACCAAAATAATTTAACGGCAAACAACTCGGAAATTTCATTATATTTTCCATTACTTAAAAATTTTTTTATTGAAGCAATTTGATTATATCCCTTTTTTTTTTCTTTATATTGTATAATAGAATTAATGGTAATTCGGATCAGTTGTAAAATACGAGAGGATTTAAATTGTTCGTTAGGTTTTAATTGTCAGATAAATTAATGCCGCAATGAGAGTGATGTCAATGCTTCGTAACATTTTGGCAAAATTCCAAGTCAAATAAATAATATCATTATGGATATTGGTATATGTGTATATTCCATGAGAGATTTAAAATGCTCCAATAGCGTTTGCTATTGATTAAGTTTTTTTTCTTTCGCTTGGTTATTTGGTAAAAATCCAAATAATGACGCAAGAGAAAGGAATAAAAATGGCGGGCGACTGACAAAAACGAAACGGAACTAAAAAGAAAAAGACAAAATAATCCAAATAAATACAAACAAACAAAAAAGAAAAATAGCACGAAAATTTTTTGGCAAATCCCCAACGAGTTTGCCAACTTACCAATGACTGGTAAATCAAAATATATATCTACATACATATACACAAATATGCACTATGTGTAAAAATTTCATGTCGTTGTGAAAGTACATTTTATTACAAAACTTGTGATCCATACATATATATATATATACCATTCATAAAGTTCCAAATTACCAGATGAAATAGTTGCAGTTAATTTCTCTTCAAAATTTATAACGTTCACAAAAATAATCCGGAAAGTGAAATAAAAACAAATGATGTAAATATAAATATAAATAAGGTAAACAGAGAGATATAATTTTCAAAGTACTGCTATTAAATAAAAAAATTCGTAGCGGAATAAATAAATTGTATGATTGTGCCATTGCATAATTTATAAAAAAAACTATCAATATAAATTGAAACAAAGGATATAATATATTACATATTTGACTGATAAACAGATACATATATGTTTTTATTTATATACGTGAGTCGAGTAAAAATAACGAGACTAGGATGGATGCATGATGTAAATGCATACAAACCATAAATCTGACCTTGTTTCTGTAACACGTGGATGGGTAGTTCTCCATATCAATCCTCTTATCCATCAGAAGCAGGGTTGCGAAAGCTTCTACTATGTATAGTGTCCGTTCCTCGCGCACGCTCCATATATGAACTCTATATCATCCAATCTCTCTCTATAGTTAGCTAGCTCTAGCTCTTCCGACGTTGGCGGAAGATTCAATTTGAGATAACCGTCAACTCTGCACTCTCCCAATGCCTCTTATATTATATATTACAGTCCGTTGACGTTTGTTCTAGCTCGATATTGATCAGAACTTTTGTCAGTGAGTCCTATCCTTCTTCGTCTCATCCAAATACAGAGAAATAAATATATAAGTGGGCCATGACATTTCAAATTACATTGACATACTTCATAACATTTGCATATTTTTTCAATTTACGATTGAACAATAAATGGCCATCACAACTTTATCTGTGCTTTTTAAATAGACATTTTTTTATTTTCTCATGATTGAACATGCATGAGACACTAAGAGTGTGGGGGGAATGAATTGTATATTGCAACATTGATACTAATACATTTTGTTTTATTCTTTTATTTGTAAATAAAAACATTTTATTAGTTTTCGATTCGTCATTTTCAACGTTATCTCGAATTATTAATTCATATTCGAGTTTAATAATTATCCACATTCATTACGTATCTCAATTTGAAGCCAATTGCATCTGTGTATTAATCACAATTGAGTTTATTCAGTGAACGCGATGCTTTTTTGTCAATTTGTTTATTTACGAAATTGCACAACTTGGAAAATAAGTTTATTTCTTACATAGCTGTTGTTATTTGTTTGCTTCTATAGTAAGTGCATGCTCTAACAAGCTCAAAACATACTTACAGCCACTCCAGAACTTTACAAAATACCTTAAAAAAAAAAAAAAGAACAAAATTACAAAACTGAATTGAAAAAATAAACGTACAAGAAATGACATCTTCACTCATAATAGTAATTGCATTATTTTTCAACACTTTATCAATTTCATCCTTTCAATTCATAAATTCAACATTCTCAAAACAATCGTTACAATATTAAAGGTATCGTGTGATATTAAAAAGAATAATAAAAATATTCATCATCTTCTAATAAACATTTACAATAATCGATCCAATTTTTAGTATCAATATCGTACGTTTTGAATGAACGTTGTCAGATTACAATTTACCCACAAAATTTTTAATACAATATTTCTGTTTATATATAGGTACACGAGTGTGTATACTCCTATTATACATATATAATCCCTATTGGGATGCATTATGAGTAACAAATGTGACACTGGTACAAATATGATAAGTAGCCATAGTTCCCATTGGTTGTTCTGTTAATGTTTGTGCTAATTGTCATGGCAAAATGGAGAGATGAGATGGGGTGGCGGGGTGTCTCATATGAGACAGGTAAATGTGTAAACTTAGTATATGTATAGCATACCGGGTTATAATTGTTGGCAGACACAGGAACGTTGGTAGTTTGTTATAATTAGTGGTCCAGACGGTGGCTTGCGATATCCACCCATTTCTAGCTTGTGAGCACTTATACTCCGCAAGCCAACAACTACGTCGTGAAGGAAGATGATGAGGCTAATGTACCTATTTCAAGGCTAATTTTCACTACAATATATGTACGTGTGCACATGTATATGCATAAATGTTCTATATATAAATATATATATATATATATATATTTGTTTGCCAACTTGGTAGAGTTTAATTAAATTAATCAACTGTAGGACGTATGTAAATATACTTTTTTTTATTTTATTTTTGTTTACCCGTAGGTTAAAAAATATCGTGGAAGATATTTTTTAATTTTCATATGTACATGTATATATGTTCATTTCTATATAATATTGATTGCATTCTTTTGTATATAGCTGGTAGAAGTATAAAGTTGCTAACGCGCGCAGGAAAAAGTTGTCTTGCGATAAAAGTTTTCCCTTCAGAAACTTTACTCTTTTCCTTTTTTCGTATTTTTCTTCTCTTATATTCTCCACCGCGTTTTTTTTTCTTTCTTCTTTTCTCTCTTTTTTTTTTTTGTTTTTGTTTTTTGTTTTTTTTTTTTTTTGTTTTTTTCCAAGCTTATCCTCTTACGCCATCACCTTCCTCGTCTCGCTACTGTCTCTTCTGTTATTGTGTAACGACGAAAAAGAAATTCATCATGAATTTTTCAGATTAAATGCTGTCCACGCGAGAATCACGAAAATTCAATTAAACACAAATATCATTGTATAATATATTCGTCGGATATATAGAGAGTAATAATTGCAAGAGATTATGATTTTTTTAATAATACTAGATTAAATAAATTATTGAAATGAATAATCATTTATCAACAAGTAAATTTTTTCAATTATTAAGTAACAAACAATTATATGTGTTTTGAATCGAATGAGAAACATTGAATTGATGATTCGACTTTACTGCAATAGTCTGCTCGGATTTCAGACAGAAGAATTGGAATCTAGGGAAAAAGCCCCAAGGGATCTATTAAACCTCACCTCCCACATCCGTTTATATAATGTTATATTCACACACCCATACATACGAGTAAATATATATATATATATATATATATATATATGCAGCCAGTAACATATCATTTTTCAAGTATATAAAATTTTTCGTGGCAACTAAACCGAACTACCGATGAACAGGCGTGTGCGAGCTCAAAAGTTCTCTCAGCCATAGTATAACGAATGCAAATTGCAGAAGTGCTCATTACGATTCGTGCAACGTAATCCCCTCTACTATATTCTCTCTCTCTCGCTCTCTCTTTTTGCTCTTCTGCCCTGGCGTCAATCTCGCACGCAGGCATGTCACGTTCGAGCACAGCCACACAGTCCGTACTCATCCAAAGACTTTTTCAAGTACATATTTATTTATTATTATTTTTGTTCATTTCTTTCCTTCGCTTTTATTCTTCTATTCGATTCATTCTTCAAAAAGAATATAAAGACAATAAAAATGGAGTTTTCTTCAAGTGAATAAAGCATTTATCATATTTATTAAATTTATATTATATTTTTATATATGTCTAAATATTTTTTACATTTGAAATATGGAAATTATTGATAGAACTGTTATTTTTACTGTTTCAAACGCGTATGAATTTTTTTCGTTTTTCTTTTTTTTTTTTTTTCAACTATAACAATGATGAATACCTATATATTTTTTTGTTGTGTGTAGGGGGATTCTTTTACTCAGCTGCCTCTCATTTGAATCTTCAATTATTTATATATAAATATATAACTCTAGTGAAAAAAAACCTATTGAGTAATATTTTAAGATAATAATTTCAACAATATTTTTTCATTTATTTTTTTCTTTTCTCAAATTTATAATTATAAATATAATTGGTACTGTGCAAGGATCCATTAACGCTCTGTGATGAAATGAAAATAAAAAAATCCGTATTAAATCCAACATATCCAATAATGGAAAAATAGAAAAAGAAAAAAAAAATCCAATCTCAGTTATAATAATTCAACAAATAAATTTTTTTCACTTCAATCTAACCAACAATTCAACTATTACCAGCACATGAATTTTCTAACCATAAAAACAATTGTAACACCATAATGATCTGTATAAAAAACGGATTCATATAAAAAGTGAAGACTTTTAAATATAAAAAATTAATGACAATCAACAGAATGTGACTATTTGATTTATTCAAGATAACACGATGACATTTCTTTCATACGCCCCCCTCTCTCTTCATTGCTACATCCGAAATCGGTTATCCGGCAAGTCATCTATATCGGTGTGGTTTCGTAAAATCGATAGTCTACACATAGCAAGCGAAAAGGGAGCAAGGAGTAGTAACAGCGAGTAGTAGGGATAGTACACAGTTGAGTACATATAGAGTGTTAGAGTAGGGATAGTAAAAGAGTAGGGAGCAAGGATATATTGGACATTCACATATATATATATATATGTACATAGCCAGAGAGAGAGAGAGAGAGAGAGAGAGAAAATGATAGTGAGGAATTGTCGTTGTATTCAATTGCATTACCTCTACCTCTACTGATCGCGCGTGGCAAGACCCGAAATTGATCTCGATTCTGAAATTCCAGATATTTCACTGTGGGTGTTGCGCAATGTCGCCAATGTCCACGCGCATAATACTCAATCGACCACGATTAATTCCTTCCTATATATATATATATATATATATATATAACTATATTATGATGATAGATACTCATATCTCGCATATTATTAAACACATAATTGTCAAATTAAACTTGCCATTATTTATTATTACAAAAATATACATTTATCCAATTTTCATATATATTAAAAAATATTTGCACAGTGATAAATAATATTTTCTGCTCTCTTCTTGGACCTTTCTCTTTATTTTTTTTTTTTTATTATTTGAGTATTGTCCGTTAATAAAATGTCGAGTGGCGTTGTGTGCGCGGAAACAGTGAGATGGGGAAAAATAGCGCATTGGTGAGAAAGCTGGTTGCAGGATGAGTAAAAGTAGAGAGAGAGAGAGAGAGAGAGAGAGAGGGATGTGCGAAACACTGGGTGAGCCCGGGAAAAGTGGGGCCTTGGTCGAGGTTCTTCTCCTTCCCCACTATACTCTCTTCCATTCTCTCTTTTACTCGCCCCATCTTTTTTATTTCTTCCTCTATCTAACTCTTGTCTTATTCCCTTCTTTTTTTCTTTTTTTTTTTTTACCCTTCTTCTGTTCTATACCCATCTCTATTTCACTATATATTTCCCTATACTCCATTGCTGTTCACTGGTACTTTGTCCTACTATGTGCTTTTCTCCATCTATACTCAATGTCCATACATTCTCTTTGCTCTACATCAGTATATATAAATAAGTATTCTCATTTGCTATCATTTTCTCTCAACCCGTCTGTGACACAAAGAATAATAGAATACAATATATAGAATGAATTTTCACGTATTTGTACATGGCATATAAAATAAAAGACGAAATAAAAATGAAAGAATAGAAATTATATATTCAAATATAAGTATACATGAAAAAGAAGAATACAAAAAATGGAAATAAACAGCAAAACAATAGAATGAATAGTGCCACTTTTCTTTTTGAAAAGAAAAGAGGAGTCAGGGAGTGGCACAAACACACCGGTATCATTTCATGTCCGAGTATAAAATATACGTTGACATGTACACGCGAATATAGATATATATTTTATGTACGTACGTATGTATGTCTGTATCACTGATTTATTTGAAACATTTTGCCGCGGGATAGGCGCAAAAACATAACCCAATCTGATACGACACAGTTGCACAGCAACATTTATATATATATATCTAGTGACAATCCGTTAGTCTGCACGATGAAAATACAACGCGAAAACGTTGTGTCTCTTGACGTCACATGTATGTAGCCACGCCTATTTGGTCATAGCCATTTTACACATGTGCATTTTCCATATATATATATATATATGTATATATACTAGTATGACTTTTCTCTACCATATACAATATTTGCTCCATTGCACTTGAAACAATTCATCATAATATTTTATTAAACACCCACTGCCATTATTTTCAAAAAAAAGAAAAAAAAATCCCCATTTTTATATTTTATACTAAAGGATACAGCGAATATTTCGTTTATTTTTATTCCTTTATATGATATTATTCAAGGCGATATTGTATAAAGTGTAGTATCGTATATTGGAAAAGCGTTTTTGTGCTACATTGGATTTTGTTGGATCGTTGAATTGAGTATGACCGCGCCAGTAGGGCAATGACAGCGGAAATGTGTAGATGCTTGACAATTTTCTTCCCTTTCTGTTCGTCTCATTTTCCCTCTCTTATTTCATCCTGTGTCTTTCCCTCGATTTTCCGTAGTGCTCTGTCTCTCTTCTGTTTGAGGACAGCCAGGCGTCTGGAATTGTCGCCCCTCCATACGCGCGCTCAAACACCGAATCGATTGGATCGCGGAGCAGCTGGCCGGGCTGACAGTAGCAATCACAAGTCAGGAGGAAACTCGTTGTTGGCCGCGGCAGAATGGCTGACACCAAAAATCCCACTCATTTTATATATTGTATATATATATATATATATATAGTTTTTTTCATTCACTCTCTCATCATCTATTCTCTACTCATACACACTTTCTTAGTCACGATTCTCCATCTACATATGTTTCATTTCATTCATTTATCAAACGTATGAAAATATACTGATAGAAGAATTTTAAATAATCGAAATTTTTTCATGTATTATTTGTCTCTATAGAAGTGGAAAATTTCTCGGGGTATTTTTATATTTTATTGTATAATTATTCGAATGACAATTTATATTTTGGTGGATGTTACCAGGATTTTTTGAATTGTTATAGACTTTTTTTTTTATGAAATACAGGACATTCCGGAATGACACGGAATTTTCTTGAAATTTTTTCATGACATTGTTGTATTGGTTCTTGAGATTTTTCGTGGTATGCAACGAAATAAATATTATTCCTATGGTTTATACTCGAGTTCATGTAAAATTTAAAAGAATTTTTTTCGAATATTTTTTTTTTTGTTATTCATTGTTTATGGTTGAAGGATCCGCATACAAATGGAAATAATTTGTTTACTTGATGAAATAATATCCATATGGGTTGAGACTATTTATTGGTGTGAATGTATATATATATATATATATACTCATAAGCCACTTATAATTCATTTTCAATTTATTTCCCATGGGTAACTTATAGGTCACGTGAAATTAATTACCAAATTCTTTTTTCGGAGCAATTAATTTTTAGTGGGAACTGGTGCAAGTTGTTAATTGTTATCTGGCATTCCTATTTTTATTTATTATTTTTATTTTTTTATTTTCACATTTTTTTGTTGCGCTTTCGTCTTGTTTTTTTCTTTTTTTTAGTTATTCCAATTTTTTTTCTTTTTCGAATTTTTTAATTTCGTTTGTTTTTTCCATTTTTTTTTTTCGAAAACACCCGCACGCTTTCGCTGTATCGATCTTAAATCGCAGACATGCGCACAACCAGGATAATGAAAATACCCATATACATATATCCACACACACACACACATACACAAATATATATATATATATATATATGTATATAACGGCCGCCAAAATGTTTTCGATCTTAACGATACAACTTAAAAAAAAGTCGCAAAGACAATAACAAGATAAAATAACAAATATATATAAAACAAGATTACAATTTCAAAGGAGAATAAAAAATAATCCTCCATCCTACTATTTATCCGTGACATTTATTTATTACAAAGCGACCCACACACCCAAACATACACACAAATTCATTGATGTAATAAAAAATAAAATATATCGATAGTAAAAAAAAAATTCGTCATTTTATTTATTTTTTTTTTTTATTTTTATCACCACATCTATATATACATACATATGTATACATGAACAAATACATAGATATAGTGAGGAAGATGAAAAGCATCATATTGAAGCATCACTCAGACAGTGCATTGTCATTGTCATTATACAAGTGTCATACACACGATTGTGGATCAAAAGAAAAGCCAAAAGAAGAGAAAGATGATAGAGAGAGGTAGCGAGTGGGCGAGATAGAGAGAAGCAAGGTATGGATTCTTGATAGGAGTGTGCACACACACCAATGATGCATGGTTTGAGTAGATGCCACTATGTATGGTAACATCGCGTATCGTACTACTGCATCGTACATCGTTCATGTAGCTGCTGCAGTCGACCTCGTTCATCATCACCATCTAATAACCCGCCCTCATGCTCTGTTATTGCAATGCCCTCTATATACACATCGTAACCATCACCATCACCATCACCCAATACTCACCAAATATATCCTATCTGCACATGTGACAGAATATATATGATGTTTATAGACAAACCAGCTTGCATTGTTACACAAAATTGTAATAATCCAAAAACACTTTGAAACTTTGCATCAACCCTGTATATATTAATGCCATATATATATATATTTATCTTTATACCGTTTATTCGCCTATTGTAGTTTATAATGGGAGTCAGCATCGTTTTAGTGTATAGGCACTTCTCTCACAAGCGTTATCATTTTGAAATATGTCTCGTTAATTTTGACATCTTCCACTGAAAGTCGCTGTGTCATACTAACTGTCAACTTCCCTCTGGCTATGTATACACATATATATATATATATATATAAGTATATGGATATGTTTCTCACTTGGTTGCCCACCGCTCTGTTACATCATTCTCTCTCGTCGACCTCCCAACATTCACCTTTACCATTGCATTTTACCTCTCATCACCCGCACGCTGACATCTACTCTTTTATTATAAATCATAAAAGACAAAAATTTTAATCAATTTAATTAAACATCAGCACATTTTGTGCTCTTTTATATCTTTATATAATTGAATTATATACTTAATTGTACCAGTGAATTAGTATCAATGTCTATTAATAATATTATTGGTAAATTGAATGAAGGAAAGAAAAAAAAAATCAATTTTATATTGCTATTTTATTTTATTATCTTTTATATTTATTTTTTGGTTATTGACTGATCAATTGTCGCGAAAAATGCCACCTTGCACCCACAAAAACATTGCGACAATATAAAATAGTTGACACGACCAGTGTTTATCAACTGGCGTGTATGTATATATATATATATATTTTTTTTTAGAGTATTCTGATCACGCAATGAACTGCCTCATACCGCTACCATCACCCACCACCATTTCCTCATACATTTTCTCGCTTCTTTCTGTGTACAATTCCTCCCTTGAGTTACACGTGACCTCATGCGCTTGGCCCGAAAGGCAACTACTGGTGCCATGGTGCTACTGCTGGTATTGGTAGTGGTGGCGGTGATGGTGCTACTACTACTTCTACTTCTACTTCTATTGCCAGCTATATTCAATGCTACGAGCGCCTTGCGCTTTTATATATAACACTGCTGCCCAGCTAAGCAGAATGGCGGGGCAACGCCTTCCTCCCTTGCACGTGACACACATATTACTGAGCATTCTATCAGGATACACGCGCCAAAATACTATTTCAACTATATTTTATTCAATATAAAATAATTAATCATTGGTATTCAACAATTTTTATTATATTTATTTATATTTATCATTTATTTTAGTTAATAATATTTTATGTTGATTAAAATATAATGGCTTGTATTTGTTTTGTAGGGGATACTCGCATGAAATCAGATTGTGTCTGATGAGATAATGTAAGAAATGGTATTTACCTATCAGCGTAAAACACAGCAACGCGCGAGACGTGTTTAGAGGTGGTGAGCGCAATTTACTTGAGACAAATTCCATGAGATGAGATGGTGAATGTGGATAGGAGAAGAGGTACGCAAGAATAAGATGGATGAGAAAACGAGATAAGAATAGAGAGGGGTAGTAAATGCGCGGTGATTCTCTCTCTTCTCTCTATACTGATGATTCGCCGCAGTAGTAAACTCAAAGAGCTGACGTTTCGCTTACAATGTGAAGGAGCTTGCACCAAATATCTTTTGGCTGCAACCATCTATCACCTCCAGATAAATATGAATATATATATATATATATATCTTTTATTTTATTTATTTACTTTCGGGTGATAGAATGCTCGGTATTAAATGTGATAAATAAAAAAAAAACAACAGATAAAAGAGGTGGGGCAGAGGAAGTGATGTTAAATCATACTGTCAATAATATGTGTGTGATGTATGTGTACTGTTACGTAAATATATTTACACAGTCTATTTGGTAGTGCCAACACCAAATTTCACATATTTACTCTTTCAACACACGCAAACACACGTGAAAATAAATAAATACAATTTATGATTCAATTAGAAAAATAATTGAATTGAATTTCACGTTGATCCACGATGCATAATGAAATACACAGGAAATCAATAATGCTAAATGTTAATTAACCGACGATATTCAATATAACATACATACACTTGGGCACACATGTTGTGTGTTATTTATTGAATGACTTACAACACATGCATTTACGTATGTTTATTTATATAGCTACATGAGTTATTAAAAAGGTGGAGAGTTGGCGAATTTAATGCATACGTACACATTATTAGCTGATGATTCAAACGTAACATTGTTATTTCAGGACGAATAAAACTTATCAGCATAATTTATTCAACTTAATCAAGCACATAAATGCGGAGCGGATAAACCTATTTTCATGTTACGTGGGGATAAATTTAATGTCACATAGTTGTTGTGAGGGAGCAGAGTATATATATATATATATATACACTTATAGGTTCCTGTCACCGCAGTCCATGTCACTACTGGTGGATAATATATACCTATATGAGTGTGGAAAGTCCACGCGCGTTTTCATGTTGAATTAAACGAATAATTTCGTTAATCAACGAACGAGCAATGTCCTTCGATTCACATTATGCTGCGTTCATTAGATAGTAAAAAAGAAAATAAAGAGATAAATGTTATTTAATGACAATTATATCACATAACATATTGCTAAAAAAAAATAAATATATGCAAAACTTACTTTTACAATAGAATTAAAAACGAATCGATATATTCATATTGGTTTTTATATTGGTTTTTTTTCTGTTGCACGCTCGCTGTAACACTCTTCATATTTTACGATTTAATAATTGTGCCGATTCGTCGCAATACACCAGACAAAAATAACTCGTGGTAACCAGAGAACTTATTTCTGGAAGCATATTCCGATGGTTGGCTACAACTATTTTTGCTGTTAGACCGCGCCCGCAAAGTCTCTTACATATTTTAATCTTTCTGTCTTGTGAAACAGATAAATTCTATGAATTATATTCTTACGTTTTTTTTTTTTCTTCCTTTTGTATTTTCGTAGATTATCGTATGTACTACTGGTGGTACTACAACTACTGCTAGTACAACTACAACTAAAGATAGTATCATATATAAAAATATATGTTTTAGACTACCACATGGTATATACATCCGTCAGATCACAAATCCTATATACAAAATTGTTTTATATAGTTTTTAGCATCTGCTAAATTCTATAAAACTCCAACAATGATGAGAAATTATTTGTTTTGTTTGACGATCAGCCTGTGCGCAGCTCCATACTTCTTTACATTCCATACGTTGTACTGCACTATGGGAAGTAAGGAAGTACGGAACAGTCGCCTGGCTTATTGTGCAAATCCATTTCGCACAACTCTCTTCATGATTTCAATTTTCTCTCTTGATATATCATTATCATTATTCTTCTTTCTTCCTTTTCCCTTGTATTACAACACACTGATTATAATATAATATTCATTTCAATCACCATAAACAAAAAAGATGTTTCGCTTCCAAAATAAAATTTACCCCAAACAAAATAAAAACAAAAATAATAATAATAAATTAATTCAATAGAACAACAGAATATATATATAATGGAGAAAACAAAATTAAACATCTGGCTGTATCTCTGTTTTTGTTGGTATAACAAAATAACGAACCGATCACTTATTTTCCTCTCTGTTTCTTTTTATTTTCTTTCTTTCATTTCGTTTCCTTTTCTCTTATTTTTTTCGTTTTTTCGTTTTTTTTTTTTTTTTTTTGGTTATTTTGTCTTACTCTTAAGATCCTCTTGTATTGCCAGTTCTGTGTGCACTTGACTTGTCCATGAGTTTCCACGCTGGTTCCCACAACAATATTGCTTGGTAGCAGTACAATTGGATAAGCTCGCTCGTGTTTTGCTCGCTCGACGATTTATCTGAGAGTGAGTCCGCGTTGCCGGGCATGATCTTCCTCTCCGTCTGGATCGCTTCCGACTGAATGCCGTTAAAGACGTCGGGCACACAGCTTCTTTGGGACGGAGCCCTCTAAAAATGGCCGCATACATCCCATTGGCCTTCTTGTCGCAAGCAGGGGCCAACACACGCAAAGTCTAAATTCGCCCCCTCTTTCACTCAACATCGCATGTAAACTTACACTTGACTAGCCTCTCTGGCCCATGCTTCCTTTTTCTCTTCATCTCATTTTTATTTTTTTCTTTCGCTCTCTCTCTCTCTTTCTCTCGCCATCTAACCACTCGCGAGATAACTCCTCGCGCCAAATTTGTCTTTATCCGAAAATAGGCGTCCCACGGCTGCCACCACATGGCGACTATTCCTGGTCATACATAGCCATATACTGCCAATACATAGCTCGTGTCTCCATGAAGAAACTTGGATATATACCCCCTGCTAGTGTGTGCCCATGAAAACATTTAAATGTTTTAAACAATTCCTATATACTCCAATTAATTATATTCTTTTTTCTTTTTTTCTTTTTTTTACCAATAAGTCAATGATTGCAGTGAAGAGTATTCAATGTGCACCTTCATATAGTGAAATTGAATGAATATACTGCCATTTTTCCAAGTATGGTATGATAAAAACCCTCATAAACTCCAGAAATACATTACGAAGGTGTATATATATATATCATATACAAACTCTATATTTTGGTTAGTGCATCCTTGTGCATGTACAGTTACGATGGACTCGGCTACTTCATTCGTCAAGTAAATTCGCTGCAACACCGTCTATTTTCGTCGAAACGACAATTTCCTTCCTTCTTTCTTTTATTATTTGTTGCTCTATTCACTCACTCGTTCGCCCTCACTATTTCGCTCTTGGAGAACACGTGATCAACACCAGACACTAATAAACATACACACACACACACGTTTTCATACTTTATTCCCTTCAATATCCAGATGTATCTTCATATTTTATTTTTTATTTTTTTTTTACTACTGTTTTTCTTTTATTCCATTGATTTTTCATTGTTTTACCTTTGTTTTCGTTCATTTTGACAATTTGCTCTGATGTTAATATACTTCGGTTTAAACTAAATACTCTCAGTTGCTCTTTGCTCACGTTTCTTGTCGTATCGAATTACACAGGCGGTTCAGACGTGGTTGAAAATAGCTTTACATTTGGTGGCAAAGGTCTTTCTATAGAGTGTAACCATGCACGACAATGAGACAGAGAGAAAAGACAGCAAGAAATAATCTGGTGATGATGAGGACACGACACATTAAGTCAAAATGTATAACAGGAGACAGTTTGCAGTAAAGCAAATGAAAAAAAAAAAAAAATAATCATCATTTTCATAATGTTAAATCTATTTATACTTTTTGTCTTTCAATATAATCACAATCTCAAATTTACTTCTCTCAAAAATAATAACGAGAGTAAGTAAAAAAAAAAAAAAAAAAAAAAAAAGCGTGCGTGAAAAGGAGAAGAAAAATAAGAGAAATTCTTTTGGTATATTTTGATAGTGAGACATCTGATGACAATACTTTGGCGACTTCTTCATATCTATATACTCGTATTAAACTAAACTAAAACTTCTCCGCTGCCTTTCATTGTTAATTACAAAATAAATTAAATGCAATACGTGTCTATAAAACTATTATTATAATTTATTAAAGTACTTTCGTTCATCATATTTCAATAAAACTTGGGTAAAAGTGCAGCCGGAATTGATATATTTTTTTAAGCGTTTCTTATTGTCCTTGTAGACAATATATATATATATATATATATATAGTTTTTGAAGAAAAATAAAAAAAATGGAAAATAAAAGGGACAATGAAAAGCTCTTGTGGTTGGTATTGAACGCATAAATTACATGGGGCTTCAGCTAGAGAAGTAGCGCAACGGCGTATTTTTTTGTCTGTCCCGATACTACTCTTCAGTAGACGTTAATTCACATTTCTTTCTCTATACATACATACATACATACATACATATCTATATATCTCTTTTAAATGTATATACATATATATATCTTTGTATTTTATATTCTT
The DNA here is from genome assembly GCA_910591685.1 of Galerucella tenella. NCBI lineage: Eukaryota > Metazoa > Arthropoda > Insecta > Coleoptera > Chrysomelidae > Galerucella > Galerucella tenella. Next base: position 36,426 of record CAJUYH010000611.1, read on the forward strand.
CTTTACTGAATTAATTTATATAATGGTACACTTGAAATGTTCATTCTCTCTCATAAATAATCGACAATTCAATTTTAATATTGCCAAGTTCATAATAATAAGAAAACAATTTATGACATTGGAGATAATAAAAAGCAGGATCTATTATATATGCCTGTACGAATGAACATTGTTTTTTTTTTTTTTTTCAAGTGCAAATTGCTTTCACTCAGGGACGTATTGCCTTTTCCTCTAATATATACATACATGCATGCATGTAATATACACGAATGTATTCGGTAGAAATGTGTATACACCACACAAGAGACTCCCACTGCTTTCCATGAAAAATAAACGGGCCCAAGCAAAGAACTGGATGAAACTTGGTGGTTTTAACGAGAGACAAAACATGTGCCTCGCGCATGTCAACATGTGCACTGTTCTCTGCTGGTGCTACTGCTACTGCTGCTGCTGCTGCTGCTGCTGCTGCTGCTGCTTTTGCTATTGCGTTGATGTACCAGTCCCTGTGACTCATGAAGAGTCTCGTCAATTTTTGTATCCACCAGACTTTGTCTCACATTTTCAACAGCTGCACTCACCAACATTTTCCCTCTCTCTTTGTCATTATATGACGTGACCCCTTTGAAGCTCAACCCAAAGGAGGTCGGTCACATCCCGTCCATGGGGGCATAATATCCGCTATCCATCCGTCTTTCATAGCGGGTGTATATTCTACCGTGAAAATTAATGCTATTCTGTAATGCAAAAGTTACTATAATATGTAGTACTTGAGCGTTACATTTCACATTTGTACACTATGCATTTTACATTCTCGTCTGAAATAAAATTGTATTCTCGAGTTTTATTTATTGTTGCATTTATTATATATATGTAATACAATTTTTTATTTCACTTTTTTAAAAGGAATACAAAAACAATGGAATAAATGTTGATATGAGAATAATTTTTTTTTTTTTCTTTTCAGTGCAATGAGAATTCTACTTTCAAAACTTCCGCGGCCTTGGATCGTTGATGAAAAAAAAGATGATGGCTATACTGCACTTCATCTTGCCGCTCTCAATAATCACGTGGAGGTTGCTGAATTATTGGCACGAATTGGCAAAGCTGACCTGGATTTACAAAATGTCAATTTACAAACTGCACTACATCTTGCTGTCGAACGTCAGCACACACAGATTGTCAGGGTAAATTATTTCTTAATGACAATTTCTTTTTGTTGTGTAACATTGTCGTCATTTTCATTATGTGAAAACAATTATAATATCTTTGTTTTATTTATTTATTTATTTTTTTCCTTTTATTTTCAGTTACTCGTTAGAGAGGGTGCAAACGTAAATGTCGCCGATAAAGATGGTGACACACCTCTTCATGAAGCACTACGTCACCACACATTATCGCAATTACGACAATTACAGGACGTTCGTGATGTTGGGCGGCTATTGATGGGTCTTGGTACACAGGGTCAAGATAAAAAGAGCAGTTCGTTTATTGCTTGTTTTCTCGCAGCACATGGGGCTGATCTTGAATTGAAAAATAAAAAGGGACAAACACCATTAGACCTCTGTCCAGATCCCAATCTTTGCAAGACCCTAACTAATTGCCATAAAAATAAAGAATCGTGAGTACATACTCAATATCGAATAATTCACATGATGCCATCATCATTTTTCAACAATATCCGATAAACACATATTCAATTATATTTATTTGTTGATTTAATTTAGTCATGACATTGAACCGGCAGTGCCGTCAGCTACAATTGATGAATGTCTCGTGTGTTCCGATGGAAAACGTGAAATGCTATTCAGTCCATGTGGTCACGTGACGTGTTGCAATGTATGCGCGCCACGAGTAAAAAAATGTTTGATATGCCGTGCAAATGTGGTGTCGCGTGTTAAGGTAATAAGTAAAAAAAAATAAATAATAATACATTTAAAAATAAATGTACTCGTGTGTATTTATACTTAATTTTGTTTGCCAGATTGAGGAGTGCGTCGTTTGTTCCGATCGTAAAGCAGGAGTTTTATTCCGTCCATGCGGTCACATGTGTGCATGTGAGAGTTGCGCGACATTGATGAAAAAGTGCGTTCAGTGTCGTGCACAAATACAACACATGGTACCGCTCTCAGTATGTTGCGGTGGTGGAGGTAAAATGTTATTTTTATTTATTTTATATGGCAGCTACGATCAACCGTTGTGATGCTATTATTAAACGTACCTTTTCAAATTCACATGACCAAAGCAACCATTTTATATTTCAATAAATGTTTTGTCTTTTGTCTATTATTTATTTCAATTTTATTCCAGGAACTATATCGGAAGTTAAAGCCGATCCCGAAGAAGAGCCCGCACCATCAATTGCCAATACGGTTGCAAGCGAGGCTACCGTATTAATGAATAATGGCAGTCGAGATACTTCCAACAGTGATATACAAAAATTGCAGCAACAATTACAAGACATTAAAGAACAGGTTTTTATTTATATTGACGATTTAAAACATTAATCATTTTTTTCTTCAATTACATTAACTGATATGTGGGTGTGTGATTTTTTAATCCTTTCAGACAATGTGCCCAGTGTGTTTAGATCGATTGAAGAATATGATATTTTTATGTGGCCATGGCACCTGTCAAATGTGCGGTGATCGCATGTCCGAGTGTCCAATTTGCCGCAAAGCCGTGGATAAACGTATACTTCTGTATTAGAAACGAGAGACGGCGGGAGCGTGAGAAAAAAACAAATAACAATAAAGACTGTTGGAGACTGTTGTAGGTGTCGATTAAGTAACGCACAGTTAAAACAAAATTATTGATAGTTACTCGGTTTTGTCATTCTGTTTGTTTATGTTGTTCAATTCGCTAATGTGAATTTAATTCAGTATATTAGGAATTTAAAATTCAAAATTGTATAAAAATTCTTATTTGTCTTTGTATCGTGGTTCTTGTTTTTTTTTTCTTCTTCATTTTCCATTATATTGTACAATTACAAAGTTATATCTCTTCCGCTTCATAGATTATATTTATATATATACAAATGAGTTTATAATTTACTGCATTCCAGCAGATATACATATTTATACATACGTATTTTGCCAATCCAATTGGAGTGAATTTATAATAATAAGATAAATAGATAATTCTTATAAAAGAAATGAAATAGAAATGAGAAAAATGATCAAGATATTACTAATCAATTGTTATTTTTAAACGACAATTCGTAATTTATATTATTAACTATTCTGTTATTTGCAATGAATTATATATGTGATTATTTGCTGAGTTTGTGAAGATTATCACTAGGAATATGAAATTATCGTGGTTTATTCATTGGAGTCTTGTATTAAAACAGAAAAACATTTTGTTAGTTGTGTAAAAAATACAATTAATTTAGATTTATAAAATATTTCTGTTCCATCATAGTTCTACTTATGCCTTTGTTACACTATACATATGGTAGACATATTTTTTTTTGTAAACAAATTATACACATCTGTAATATAATAAAAGCTCATTTAGGAAACTGTATAAAAATCTGTTTATTTTATTATTTCAATTTTTTTTCTTTTTTGATTTTCAATTACAATAGTTGCAAAACTCAAATGTAAGTATGGCATATTTTACAAAATAATTTTGTTTCCACTTAAAATTGCATCATCAAATACTAGTATAGAAGCAGATAAAGTCTCTTTCAATAATAATTCGAAATAGACGACCAATACTAAGTTATTAAGTTACTTTCTTATGTAAAATATTACTATTATTATTTTTTTCTTTCAATGTAAGAGATGTAAAAATGTTATTATTCTTTACACTCTTGTGAAATGTCTGATGAGTCCTCGAAAAAAAAAATAATAAACAAAAAATAAAGAATGCCCTCAATCAAAATGTCAGCAACACCCAATTTTCCCTTGCAAATATTTACAAAAATAATAATAATAACAATAATAATTGTGATAGCATTTTAGTAGACACTTTGTGAGAGTGATCAATATGACTCATGTTGATCAATTATATTATGGTGAGGCGCGGAAAACATGTGCGTAAGCGCATAATTCACGTATTTTTTTTTTATTATGTTAAATACTTAATTACATTTAATTCAATATTTTATGCATTAAATAGTGCTTTTTATCTATCCATAATCAAACGCAACAATCCACGTTTAGGCTGTTTGGTTGTAGCGTTTATTGTTTAATTAATTTTCAGTTAATTTTATTGAATCTCGCTCTTACTTTCTCTTTTTTTATTTGCCAACCCTTTCACGGCCTACTCAAATCTTTCATTCTTTCCAAATCCATTCAATTCACATTCGCTTTTTTATCTGTTTTGCAATCGAGACTTTCGCTAAATTGTGCGACAATTATTGCACTATTTTTTCTTTATTCATGTTCTTGTTTTATATTTTATTGTAACAACCTTGAAACTTCATTATAATTTTATCTGAGTATTACAACAACTTGAATCAGCGTCACTGAATTTAAATGTCAGGTGAAAAAAACTCAATTTATAAATTTGATAATAATGGCCAATGACATTGTTTTGTCTACAAGTAAAGCCAACAATGTCACTTTTCATTTCGCTAAATTATGTAAATACTATATATATATATATTGATATATCACGATATAATTAAAAAAAAAATTAAAATGTAGCTAATATAGCTGCAATTATATCTTGATCAATGAAGCTCAACGTAAATATTTTGAACGGGCCTGTGATATTATAGTCATTCGTTAATTCTTTATTTCTTCTCACTGTATAGTTTTGTTTCAATAAAATTTAGCACTCTGATGACGAATTCAAATCAGCAGGCGGAATCTTCGTATTTCTTGTTATACGATCCAATTCAGCGGCTGCATCGTTGCGCATTGCAGCTTTATCAACTGGCCCTCCATCTACGATTATTATTTCGACAAATAATATAAACATATATAATGACTCATACTTGTGCGCATAGATGTGTTATTAATACTGTATGTTTATTCGATATTGAATGAGCATCATTGACATATAAATGCAAATAAACTCACCAATTTTAATTGGACTTGTGCCAACACTTCCGGGTGCACCTTGCGATGCAGTAATTCCGCCAGGCGACTTTTTATACAACAACGAATTGAAAAAGCTTGCTAAAACACCTTCACCCGATGGCGTGGTTCCAGCACCTTTTGGATCCAACTTTTTATTCGGCGATGGTACCTAAAAAGAAGAAGTAAAAAATAAGTGCAAGAAAAAATAAATATTTATATGGAGTTGATATGAAATTATCAATATCATTATAAATTTCTAGTTTTTCTTTTATTATTTGTTATGGTTTACCAGATATTCACAGTTCATACCACAGATATTAGAACATGCTCTCGCTTTTGTTTTTATATGCAACAAAAATATTAATAACGGATGAATCAATGTATTATAAATTAACATTTATTACTTTCACAATGATGAAATGAATAAAATGAATATACTTCCTGTGATAAAATAGCGATTTTTGACATAGATACGAGTAAATTGTATATAGACACACTTTTGCTTCAATTAGTTACACACGCGCAACATCAGAAGCATGCTCTAATAACAAATGGTACAACCTGCATGACCGGTCCCGAGCTTGCCTGATTTCGCGTAGTTGGTGAACGACTCGGGTCTCTTAAACCTGACAATGTTGCCTGTTGCCTAGCTAAAAATGCTTGCTCATCTTCAGCTTGAACTTCAACTTCACGCGTGACACACTGCGACAATTGCATTGAATATTAAAAAAATATTGATATATATTATATTATATTTAATAATTATCTATACCTTTCTATTAGTCTGCGGCTGTGCAATAATATCGCGATAATAATCATCTGGCTTCATTGATTGCAAATTCTCATGAAGTATTCCAATTTTTTTCATATTGTCCCATCCAGCCGGTCTGTAAAAATATATTTACAATTTTATTGTTCTATGCTGAAAAATATGGAAAATATCACAAATGTTTCTTACATAAGTACAGCGTCCTTTTCAACAACCAATGCCGGTGTTCTAAATGGTAAATTATAAATTCTATGAGTAAGATATTTATACAACAAATCACAGTTTTTATCTTCCTTGGCAGACGTGTAAAAGAGGCCGGCACCATATTGCAAGCAGAATCGCCTGATCCATTGTTGCATAAAATCAAAATGTTCATCTCTGAAATTATTCACAAAAAAAAAAAAAAGAATACAAATTCATATGACAATTAATCAGAATATTCAAAAGATATGTCGCTGGAGCCGCGATAACGATTCTCAACAAGTTCATGCTCGCACACTTCGCAATCGCTATATCAACACTGTATTATAGTTCCAAGAATCTTTCGGGTTATGTTAGTTTTTTTACTATCCGACACCTATTCCAAATTTAATATAACTATATAGATGTTGCCCATATAAATTGCGGATTTTCTATCAATTTAGACTAAAGCCACGTAATTTAGTGCAATAATTCTGAATATATATCGTATTGAAATTCAATGAACGTTCCTCGCTTCCATGTTTTATCGTTTTTTTTTTCAGGCGGATTCACATGAAAAGTGAATATTACAAATAATGGAACAATAAAAAAAATATGATCGTATTGCACAAGTGGCATAATCTTCACATAAATTATAACAGCAAAGCCATTTTCGATGACAGAGATGGGCAATTTTTAACATACTTGTAGTCCTGTTCTTTCTCAAGCGTTGACATATAATCCGTTTTCGTAATCACGACAACAACATCAAGTCCTAAATTAGTACTGAGAACACCTTCTGGTAGTGGTAAATTATCTGTATCATCATCTAAATTGCGACTTGTACGTCTCAGTGGACTACCAGGATCTAATTCATCGCCTGGTTCCATATAATCTTGCCATTTTTTAATATCTAACACAGAAAAATATGAATAAATAGATAATTTATTCTTACAGATAAAAAAATAAAATTATTTTAACTCATACTCAAATGTCGACACTGCTGTCGTGTATCATTATTCATAGGAAGTTTATCAATATGGTCACCAAGGAGGGCAGCCCATGCCTGTAATTGATCGAGAATAGCCCATGGTGTGGTCATGGCAGCCACTAACATCACAAGTGTGTGTGGAAATCTCTCTGAGCTCAATGCAAACCTCAATAGATTTGCATGACCAGGATCGCCATCCAACACCCATACCGATAACCTCGTTTGGTCTAAAATATATAATTCAATATAATTCTATATATGGTTAACTCTTTATCACTTTCACTCACCATCTCTGTAATCATCTCTAACGTCAATATATGCAAACTCCAAACCCGAACCCTTTTTCGGGTCTTCAACACCTTGCAATTTGGCAATAAGTGTTGTCTTTCCACTTTCATTATCGCCTAAAATCACAAATTTTATGTTGAATACATAAATTAAAATAATAACTATTGAATAATAGTGAATATTGAGTATTGCTAATCTGAATTGCGAATGAAATGATAGGAGAAAAAAAAAATTTGTTTCATTTACCTAACACTAGTACATTTTTATTGGAAGGTAACTTGTTATTTCCGCTATTCTGAACTTCAGCCAATATTGAAGACCTGAAAGCATAGCCACTACATTCATAATATTCGTGACATGATTACCAAATAGATTTTATAATAAATCGAAGGCGTGCAAATTAGTAACTGCAAATGTCAATATTGTGAGTCATACATGAGTTGCGTATTGTGAATGATACATATTATTTTATAAATTGATAGACATTTAGGTAATTGCAAATGATCAACCTACCAAAGATTGTCTTTATTATCCACATCCTCTTTCTTTTTTAGTTTATATCCATTTCCTTGCGACATGGTCTCAATCGCCATCGCTGCCATTATACATTTGACAGTAAAGGCAACATGAAGTTGGCATGAAATCGAGTGCGTGAGTAAGAACGACATAAGTTGGCTAGCATGAAGACAAGTGGCGCCATAATTTCAAAATATCGTCGCATACATCACAATTTGTCTTCTCTACAATACCAAGAATTACAGCACAATCTTTGCAATATAACCTTTTTTTTTATTACTATTGTAAATATGAAATTCTATGTATACATGAATGATATGAAATAGTTGCTGTAAAATATTATGAGAGCTAGGAAGCTATTTATTCTTTTTTCTCAATCGTCTTACGCACCTTGAACTACGATTTAAATTCTGCGGGAATTCCCCCTCGCAAATAGGGGGTATATTTTTGAGAAATAAACGCTCACAACTAATACGTTTATTCCGCTAAAGAGTGTTGCGTACTGAAAGAATGGACCAATCAGATACGGCGATTTACTGAGCGCTCAGTAGAAGGTGACCCGTCAAAACACACTCGTACATTCAGCTTAAAGTTTGTTGATATAATAAAAATCCATATGCAGACGATTCCAAGTGTATTTATATTCAAATGTTGTTGATTACCATAGCAATCTAAACTGAAATGTTGATTTTTATTCCATATAAATATATAGGTGTTGAGGGAATACCGTATGATATTACCATTTGTTATCACAATCCCTTGGGTTAGAAATATTAAAATAATTTAATATACATTTATGCGTGGCATTAAAAATGGAAAATTCACTTAAAGAAATTTTACAAAAATTTAATTGGGGCAATGGTTTTCGAATACCAATTACCAATGATGAAAATAAACAACTTGAAAACGAGGTAATAGCTATATTTCATATACTAACACTATTACAAATTTATTATCGTTAAAATATTAAATAATTTCAAACTTATTTTCACGATTTGAATAAATATGAATTTATATAATTATGTAGATCGAAGAAAAAGCGAAGAAAAATAAAGAATTAGCTGACGAACTTGAGATAACAAGAAATCGTATTGAAATGATCGATCAACATGTGAAAAATATTGAAAATCAACGTGACTACAATCAAAATCTTTTATCAGCTTATATTTCTCAATACGATGCCGAAGACAATCTTCATAAAATATCGAAAAATGAAATTGCTGCACTGTCTCAAGAGATTCGCGATATAGAGACAGAGAAAAAATCTACTTTAGAGCGAATTAAATTGATGGAAGCGGAAATCAGTAAATTGAAAAATAAATTAAATTCGTCAAAGGCGATTGTGGCACTCGACGAGACAAAGTGTCTTGAATTGGAGGAGACATTGAATTGTGAAGAGCAACGGCAAAAACTTATAGAAAAGTATTTAAAATTGGATGGAAAAAAATTTAAAGTAATCATTCGTTATATTCAAATAGCAATTTTTTTTATCTATCTTCAACTATGTCAATTTACATATTTTTTTTTCCTCACGTAATCCCTTATTATTATTTTTTTTATTATTTTTAGGAACTCGATCTGAAGAGACAGGAATTAGTAGCAGAATTGCAGCATCACAATCAATTAATGACAAGAATGACTGACGAAGTTATTGAAAAGGAAATTGTATTGGATAGAACTGCAAAATTTTATACTCAATTATTGGAAGAGCGACGTAATTTAATTGACAGATGGACTCAGAGTATTGTTGTTCTACGCCAAAGAGACAGTTGCATTCAAACAATTTCCAAGGTATGTAAATTAATATTCAACAATTTATTTACTTTCTATATAAATTTCATATCGCAAAAAAATTTTTATCAGGAAATTGAATCACTGAAAGAAATTAACGCGGAGAAGCAAAAGTTGCTCACAGAATCGGTGGAATTTATGGATAATCAAACGAATTGTAACAAACAACTTCAAGATGATATTCTTAAAGCGGAAAAACAACTTGCCATGTTGAGAGATAAACGTTTTAAAATGTCAGCTGATAATGACACTCATGAAGTTGAGGTAAATAAATGTTCCAATGTAGTAATTATAACTCATTCGTATCACTAAAATTAATTGAATATTTTATTTATTTGGTTAGCTTAGAAACCAACAACAAGCATTGAATGAATTGAGTTATAAATGTGAATCTTTGTGCAGTGAAATCAAAGCACTCAAAGAATTTAATGCCAAAAAACGATTAAATATAAATGATTGTAATAAGCGTATAAGTGAATTAAAAAAAACTCTGCGTAATATCACTGATGATGAATTAACTATTGAAGACAGAATAAATCAACTTAAATCAATGTTAGAGGTAAATTAAACAATATTTTTGATCAAATTGTCAAATAATAATATGAATTAATTATCAAATAATTATTTCGATTTATCAAAGAATGAAGAGAAACGTAAAAATATAATTTTGAAAGAGACAAAAAAGTTTCAAGATTTATTTTATCGTACAAATACTCAAATCAGTGAAATGGAAAACCAACGAAAAACAATAGAATTACAAAAGCGAGGTGCAGTAAGGCAGATTGAACTGGATTCAATTGCCCGAAGTAAACAAGAGAAAATTTTACAAGAAAAAAGAGATGTAATACACAAATTGGATTTGAAAATACGCAATTATGAATTGCAAGTGAAAAATTGTAATAAAGAAACGGATAAAACTGAATTAGAACGAAATAAACAAATAATAAAAGAATTGGAGAATACTTTGAATGAGAAAAAAGAAGTTGCGAAATTAATCCAAAGTCAAATCACGAATTTAGAGGTACACAATAATTTTACTCTACTTTACAAAATTTATAATCATTAATTCAATTGCTTTCTTCCCGAAGACTGAGACGAAAAAAATTCAAACAGCATTGAATAAAGATAATCAAGAGCTGGAAGCATTGAAAAATAAGCATCAAAATTTAAGCTTAACGATGGAAGGTAGTGAAAAGCAATTGAAAAACGCTGTGAAATTAAATGAAGAGAGACAAGTTGCCAAAAATATTTTGGAATTACGTGTGACACAAGTGGAAGAATTAATGCGTAATACTGGCACCAAAGTTTACAATTTGGAACAGTATCATTTGCAAATTCAAGCTGTAAGTATTCAAAAAAATAAAAACAATGTAATACAAAAGATATCATATAAATGTTTTAATTATTATGTTCATATACAGGCAATGAGAGAACGTACGACGGAAATAAAAATATTGCGCGAGGCATTAAATGCCAAATACAAATTGGCGCAGAACGAGTGCTCTAAATTGCGCATCGCTATTGCTGATAAACAATCGCAAACGTTAAATTATCAAACACGTTATGATAATGTTATGGCCGCGTCACAAATATACAATGCAGATCGTGCGCTACCAATATCAACAATCCATTTGAAAATTCAAAATGCAGAAAATAAGGCTTTATTGCAAGAACGCGGTGATAAATTGGACATGACAATACGTAGAAGTGAACAGGAAATAAAGTGTATGGAGAATACATTGAGAATTGTCAATGCATGTAATGATAATTATAAAATGTCATTTGTTACTGATGATGACGATAATGATGAAAGTACAAGGCAAATTGTACAGCAACAATTGTCTAAAGAATTGTCCAATGCACGTGAAAATATGAAACAGAAAGAATTGGAACTCGAGAATATGGAGAAAGAATTATTGGTACGATAACAAGCAATATCGCTCTATATTTTTGTAGTGTATTTGATTTAAATAATAAATTGTTAACAGATTCAGCAAGAAAACAATAAGAAAACTCTTGATAGTTTAAAAGAATCGCAAGAAGACAAAGAAAAAAAGCACCGAGATCTCTCTGTGTTGGAAAAACAAATCACTGATCAAAAAGGCCGAATTTCAAGAGCTGATATGAGACTGAAAAAATTGTATAAAGATATTCAGCGATTGTGCGAATGTGGAAATGCAGAAAATATACTCTTGCAGGAAGTAAGAAAATGGCTGCAATAATAAACAGAAGAGAAATTATTTTTAAATCAATTTAACGTTTAGTAATTTATTTATTATTATTTTGTTATTTTCGTTTTGGTTTACAGAAGGACATCAGGAGGCGCGAGCTTGAAGAAATAAATCTCCTCGCACTTCAACGTATAACTGAATTCACTGTACGTCATGTTGAAGCTGAAATGTACGTGAAGAAATTAATTACATCAAAAAATATAGTTTTACCGGGCATACAACATTTTAAATCAACTTTATCTCTTAGTGCATGCGACGACAGTGCGACAAGTTCTGTAGCGTCTTTTTCGTCGCGTAGTAAAGCAAAATTATCAAAGAAAAAAGTATAATTACGCAATAAATGCACTGCCATGTGCAAATATTACTTTAATTATCATGTTGTTGTCGCGATGTCGTCCAAATGGCGACACATACATACAAGAATGTTTTTATGTAGATTATCATTCATCGACGTTTGTCAATTTTGGTGAACAAAAAAGATTTTGCTATATAGTATTTTATTATAAATAGAAAAAATACGATGTGGCTCGTCACGATCATTGTATTATTATTATGGCATGCTTTGTATTGATGAATGTGGTTTTCTCATCCTCGCATTAGCATTGTAGTGTATAATTAACACTATAAAACATTGTAGAACTGTTGACGTTGTCCCAGCCAGTTCTCTTCATAAATATTTGGTATATTTTACATATGCCTCTGAACGCATAATCACATACACATACATACGTAGATTTAATTTGTAGCAAAAATGGCGGAAGTATCAGTGGATGAAATTGTGACGAAAAGCTGTAGTATCAATGATAAAATAAAAAATGAGAGTGAAAATAAATCATCCATAATTAGCGATGATAAGCTCAATAATTTAATGCAAGATTTATCTAAATTTAAGGTTAAGAAGGTATTGCGAAATAATTCAATTCAGAAACAAGTAGCTGTTGTTGGTACATTTGAAGAGTGCGACGATGTTGCGCTTGTTGTACTTGAGAAAAAAACATTTCCGGATGAAAAATTGCAATTAGAGAAAATATTTTTCGATGAAACAACTGCACTGAATAAATTATACCAAAATGATATTTATAGAGGTTATGATGTTTTTCCGGCCAATGAACATAATGGTAATTATAGGTTATCCATTTATCTGTTTATTTGAATAGAAACTGTTGAGAAATTTACCTCTGACATATACTTATATACATGTATTACAATAATAATAATCGTGAAAATTAAATGTTAAATATTTATTATAGGTATAAGTGCAACAATAACATATCCCGCAACGGCAAAACACATCGATAAATTTTCTCCGCCAGAATATTATATAATAGAGGAGACTCCACAGCTTTATGAAAATGTCACTCTTCCGCGAATTTTATCAGAACAACAATTTTCATTGCTGGTTTGTTGAGTATTTGTTTATCAATATAAATTAATATTTATTATTAATTGGTTCTGCAATATGCCCAATATTTCTTTTTGTTCTACAGTGGGTTGAAAATATATTGAATGGCACAGCGGAAGTTGATAGGGTAATTTTCGATGACAAAGACGAAGAAATCGGATTTGTTTTAGTTAAAGATTCAAAGTGGAAAGATGGGTTACCAACATTACATTTAATTGCCATAACGCGAAAACCAATGAAATCTATAAGAGATTTGAATAAAAATCATCTTCCGTTATTGAGAAATATAAAAGAAGCTGGAACAAAAGCAATTTTGGAAATGTATAAGTTACCGGCAAATCAATTGAGAATTTTTCTCCATTATCAACCATCATATTATCATTTACATATTCATTTTACCGTGAATACTGTTGAAAATACAGGTGTGTATATAAATTTAAGACAATTTTCAATTCACTTTTATATCATTATCAATCCAAAAAATATGAAAATAAATTAATAAATGAATTATAGATGATTAATTTCCATTATTTCTTTTTAAATCAGGGACCAATGTTGAACGGGCACATATGCTTTCAACAGTAATTAATAATATAGAATTAATGTCGGATTATTATCAGAAGGCAACGATAACATTTCGCGTTTGTAAATCCGCATTATCAAAACTTTATGAAGATTATTTGGAGGAAAAAGACGATGAACCGCCAACAAAACGTTCACGATTATCAAACTGACAAATGGCAATGAATCTTATTATTTTTATTTTCACTTTCTTAGTATTTTTTTGTATTTTTCATGAAAGAATACAGATATTCTTGACATATACATATGTTTAATTGTAATTACAGCTTCTCGTATGTTGAGTCTCGGCTTTGCATGTGTACGATTGCTATACAAAACAATTAATGTAATATATATATATATATATATATATATATATTATATAGATGATAGAGGTTTTTGAATTTTATAATTATTAAGAAATCACTAGAGCATGTTGTACATCGAGACAATTAAATATTAATATTTTTTCTATCGTAAAATCACATGATTTTAAATTCGAAATTGTTGAATTCATTTGTTATATACAACAATATCGGCAGGCAGATAAATTTTATTCATTCATTTATTTATTCAATTCTTCGTTATGTTTACTTTTTTGGGTCATTATATTTGTAGCGCTGTGCTTACATTAATAAAAAATATGATACCTCTGTATAAACAAGTATCAATGTCAATATATAATACATATCCATAATCATTTGGACTGTTACGAGTAAAATAATCGACTAGTTTAGACTATCACTTCAATATATTAATTTTAAAATCAATATATATGTATATATATATATATATATACACATATATATATATATACATATATATTTAAATGCTGTGTATTTGTCGTAAAATAAACATTTCTTACGGGTGTAATTCAACCGGAATGATACCAAAAATATCGATTGACGTGAAGCTTTATCCGAAAAAAAAAAGAAATTCATTAGAAAAATTTCACGAAATATTTCACGACTTTTATGTTTTTATTCTGGTGCCATTTTTGATGAAACCATTTTTTATATTTTTTCCATTTCTCATATGATCATTATTATTCTTAGTTCGCTTATGTTCAAATAAAACATCATCAGATTCCGTATCTGACTCGGATAATGCCATTTTATGTACGGAAAATGGTCTGCAATCATCCTCATCATGTATATCTGATTGTAGCAGTGAGTAACGTGTTTTTTTCTTTAAGCGAGAACGCCTACGCCCAACACACATTTTATGGCACAGACACACTAAAAGCCATACAAATCCGATGCAAGATACAACTAGTGAGAGTAGTGCTATTACAACATAAAGAATACTCCAATCACAATTGGATTCGCCATAACCAAAGTATTTTTCAATTAAATTTTGCATCCAAAATGCTTCACACAAACATTGCCGCGATGCTTCATCGCATATTCCATGTCCTGAGCAATTATTTTGGCAGACTGCGGTGTCTATTGATGTAACAGAAAATTGCAATAGCCCTGAATCCTGTTTGAGTTTTGATTTCAAACGATGAACCACTTCAACACCGGGAAGTGACAATTTTTCGCCTTTTAGTCGAACAAAAAATACCAAACAAGCGTGTCCAGTGTGCTGTTCAGCTTTTAAATTACGTACAACTATTGATGCCTCCTCGTGCAATAGCATTTGTAATTTAACGATAAGCGAATTTTTTTGTAATTCTGTCAATTGATGAGCACCAATATTTAACGTAAGCTCTACAAGATGCAATAATTCAGGATCGGATTTGACGATAACCGAAACTGTATCTTCACTGCTCAACCCCTGTTGATCAGTCACTTTTAATTTAAATACATATCGGCCTGGTACAGTATCAGTTATCATTAAAATCGGTGAATGATCTGTACCGTCAACTATTCTGCCAATCGCAATGCTTGATGGATCACGGGTCCAAAGCCATTGATCAATTCTTAAATCATCCGATGATTGTGTTCCATTAATAATCAATGCAGTTACTGGTGCTATGACATTTTGATCACCACCAGCATTAGCTATTGGTGCAGCATTGCTATTTTGTGTCACTTCAACTTTAACAGTATCCGAATCTTTGTTTCCATTATCATCAATTACAGTCAATTTAAATGTATATATACCTTTTGTTAATTTTGTTACATCTGTTATTGAATTATTCATCGCTGAAAATACAACTTTATTTGGGCCACTCAATAATTCCCAATGATACGAAACAATTTTTATATCATCTCTGCTATTGTTGCCATTCAGCAACACTCTTGTATTTGGCAATGCCACAGTTATATCACGACCAGCGTTAGCCTTTGGCGGTTTATTCGTTGGTGGTTTGACAAACACATGAACTTCCGCCGTTGACGATTGCTCCGAATTATCAATAACTTTCAACACAAAGGTATACATACCCTCCTCCAAATTTGACAATTGCAAATATGGTGTGCGTGTATTTTGCATATCAACAGCTTTATTTTGATCTGATGGACTCTTTGTCCATTCCCAACTCGCTATTCCCCGATCATCTGTACTCAAATTACCGTTTAATGTAATTGTATTTTGTGGTAGATAAACAATAATATCCTGTCCGGCAATTGCACTCGGTGGATAATCGGTTAATTTAAGTACGGTGATATTTGCTGTTGTAAAATTTGTAATATGATTTGAATCCTCAACAGTCAATTTAAACGTATAATTGCCCGCAATAAGATTGTCCAATTGCAATGTTGGTGTATTAACTAAATTTGGCTGATATCCAATCGGACCTTGTTGCAATTCCCAATGATAGCCGATAACATGATCATCATCAGTGCTGGATGAGCCATCTAATACTGCGCCGGTGTTTGGTAATTTTACTATTTGCGATGATGGCGATACAATTGCAATTGGTGGTTGATTGATTCGTTTAGGCGCAAGTACACTTACATTGGCGTATGCAACACCATATGCATTTGAACTTGTAACAACAATACGAAATTTATACAAGCCTTCAGATAAATTTGTCAATTTAACTGTTGATTTATTTTGATCCGTCATTGTTCCAGTGTGGCCGTCAGGTTGACTCAATAAACTCCATGCATAATTGTAATGCTCTGTGCCCTGTTCAGCCGGAACTGTGAACGCTGATAGTGTCGCCTGATTATCAGGAAGTCGCAATTCCTTTGACACCGCTGATACAATTAATTGTTTTAATGCCGGCTCTGTTGTCGCTCTATTTGTTTCTTTAATATTATCCAATTTCGATGGGGAAATTATTGAAAAGTCTATCGCAGATTGTATATCATTACATATACCAATGTCACTTTTATCACTTTGCTTCATACATACTTGATTGTCTTGGCAATCATTTCGGTCTTCGCACGTTGTAATATCCAATAATGTATTGTCTGAATCATCTGTATCTATGAGCTGTGGATGCAATTCATAATTCATTTGATTGAGTATTTCACTCCAAGTGACGCCATTTTCTACTGGATTAACGAGCACCATAGTGGGTGGATTGTCCAAATTTTCAAGTTCTGAACGATGAAGTGGCGTACACATATCGGACGATTTACATTGGAGATGATAGCATGTATTGTTGTGCATAAATGCTACGTGACATTTTTGTATTGAACAACAGCTCGCCACACACTGTTTCATTCCAATTGCATACGGTTTTTTTGAGTATATTCCACTTGTTAAATTGCCTCGAGGCGTATAGCTAACAAAAATACGTGGATACAATGCTGGACACATCAATCGCCATTTATCACTCCAATTGCTCTCATCAGCCAAACAGTCAATGAATAAAAACATCAATGAAATAGTCACAAGTTGTTTAACATTCAATAGCGCCATGATAATGGTCAAAGTTTTTGTTTCTATAGAAAACAGAATGTAAGAGAAAGATTAATTAATTAATTAATTAAATATATTGAACAGGGGCATTGCAAATACTATATGAAATGTGTTGGTACTGTAAGAAATAATACAATAATTTTACCTGATATTATGATTCAAAATATTTGTTGCATAGTTTGTGTGGAAAGATAAATCACATTAGAAAAAATACAATCTGTTGCCAGATAAATTCCACAGCTTTTTAAACACGTTTGTCGAATATTATTGTCACACAATCCCCGTAGACATATTATGAAGACTGATGCGATGACGAGAGTATAGTGGAGTATTGCCAAGAAAATAAAATATAAAGCTGCTTAGCATACATTAGGTATACATTCAGTGGTATCGTTATCATCAACAACAGCCTGTTAATCAACCATAGGGGTAATTACCATATTTCCTGGCGCAGGCGAGATATGTCGTGTCCACCGGAAAAATCAACACAAGATAAGCCTGCTTGATCTGCCAGATGTGTCCCTATATATATATATACATCTAAACATATTTTATTTATTATAAGTATGATTTAATGGAATAATAATTTAGCCGATAATAATAATGACAAATGTTTAGCAATGGAAATTGCGGTTATTGGATTTAATACGTGCATACAAATAGTTATACGGGTTGCTTCAATTTTTTTGACACTCGGTATGTAATAACAATATAGATACAGGAATGTGTGTATTTGACGTTACACATAAGTAAATGGGGCCGTAATTCCAACTATGCACACACACATATATGATAAACGATTTTTTCTATTTTATTTATACATGACATGTAAAACGGCTCTTGTGTGTACTAATTGTGCGCACGCGCTCTATTTTACATACACTGTTTCATTACGCTCTATACTCTATAATTTTTTTTTTTTTTATACCAAAGTATATATTTATATTTGTTTGCATGTTTGTAAACACAATTAAATTGAATTAAATATGGCGAATATGACGGTTATTGTAGAATGGGTGAATAATAAAATTGATCATTTAAATGTAGTAAATAATGAAATTGAAAGAAGAGATGAGCTTGATTTAATTGAAATAAAATTGAAGAGTTTGACTACATTGGAGTTGGATAATGCTGCTTCTAATATTAATATTATTCGACTTTTCTCATACATAACCTCAACAACAGAAGATGACAGGTGAAATGCCTCAATGAAAATCATGATTAATTTCACAATAATTTGATGATAATTGGTTAATAATAAATTTTTATTATTTCAGAGAAACTATTATGCGCCTTTGTAATATTTTAATCCTTGTTTTTGGTGTGTTAAATCCGACGGAGATTTATCAACGATATTCTACTGAATTAACTCAACATCTTTCTCATCATGATTCAGCAGTAAAGAAACTTGTTCTCACTCAACTTGACAGAGTGGCAGTAGAAAAACATCCACAATTATTAACTAATGTCGATTTATTGAATTTGATAATTGATAGAATAAGCGATGATGATCTTGGAGTGGCGAATATTGCAATGAAAATCGTTAAAACAGTTGGAAGTAATTTGAACAGTACAAAATTATTATATAGCGGTATATTGTTGCGAACAATTGCAAAAATGGTAGCAAAAAATGATGCAGTAAGCTTTCGAGTCTATGAAGTGATCATTTCTATATCAAAGTCATCTGAAGAATGTTTTCGAGCTTCAATTAGTTCAGGTTTAATCGACAGTCTAATAAATATTTTGGACAATGATGATATTCTACTGCAATTAAATGCTCTCGATTTATTGGGCGATTTAGCAAGCAACAATGCCGGTTTAAATTACATGGAACAACGCGAACTATTGTCTGATCTTGATAAAAAAATATCTCGCGCATCTGAGGATCCACTTTCCAATCTTCTTATTCCGGGTTTGATGAAATTCTTTGGAAATATCGCGAAAAATCATCCAAATGAAATGTTCACCAAGTATCCTTCGATAATTCAAGCCCTGTTTCATATAATTGAAGCTCCTGAGGACATGGTAATATTGATGAATGCATTGGATACTCTTGGCCATGTTGCGTCAACAGTTGATGGTAAATATGCGCTGGATAATTTACATGGGGTCATGCCATCAGCAGTGAAGAGAGTGAAAAATTTTATAAATGATTTGCCTACGGAAGTGAGATTGAGAGCACTCGAAAGTTTAGCACTTATTCTTCATGTTGACGAAGGCAATCACAATAATCGAATACTTCTATTGACAAAATCTTGGTTTGATGTACTCGACGATGATCCAGTAACATTTATCGTTAATCTTTGTAAACAACCATTCCCAGATATAAGACAGGCAGGTATGAAAGTACTTTCGGAGATTGCAACACAATATTGGGGACAGGAATATATTGCCAATCATCCAGGATTACTGGAATTTCTGATGAATCGCCGTTCAGAAACCGATAGTGAATGCAAATTTATCAAATATGAAATTGTAAAAGCATTAGTTACAGCTGATTGTTTTGATGCCAAAACTCTTGAACAATTAAATGAATATGTGCGCGCTGGACCATTGGCCATTGATATTGATACAAAAGTCGCGACAGAAAGTGGTGGTAATGCCTGAGAATGAAAGGAAATTTTGTATCGATCGGGAAATGTTATAAAATGTAAACCCGTTTCTTATTTCTTTAAAATTTCAATTAAATACTTGTTTTTTTTTTTTTTCTCAATAAACATTACATTGTGAAATATATTTTACACACAAACACATACACTCAAACATGTATACATATATACATGTATAAATATGTGTATCTATATTTTCAAAATAATTTATTTATACATTTAAAAATGGGTAAAATAAAAAAAAATCGACGTAGAAATAAATCCAAAGTGTTTGCTGTAAAATCGTACACTGATAAATTTCACTATTTAAATTGTATTGTGTTGAAATTAATTCTACATTTAATAATATTATATGTCAATTATTTTTCCCATATATGACAATTAAATACTTTTTATTGCATTCGTTTTTTCTTCTTCGGTGAAAGAATCTTGAGCATACTAACTATCGGTGCTTCAAATGCTAATGAAACAATAAATGATACGAGGTAAGAGAGTACAACTTGACCAAAAAATGTTATAACCTGTAAAATAAATAGAGGGAAAATTAATTTAACAATCGTACATGCATTCAATCAATAAAAAAGATAATATACAGCGGTTATACATACAACTGTGTCTTTTCCCAGATGAAAAGGCGAATCTAAATTCATTGCAGTCAATCGAATAATAATTGGATGAACCAAATATGCGCAATAAGTTACTCTACTGAATGGATATAGAATAGGTGCGGAAAGAATACTGTTGATCCAACCTGTCAATTAAAATAACAAATTAATGCCAAGAGAAATTTAATGATGGATTATTTAAAACAAGAAATGAAAATGTCACGTAAATAATAATCATTAACTATTTTATTATCGTCATCATCATCATCATCATCGTATTTACCTCCATAACCGGTGCTACATGCGACAACAATCCATGAAAGTCCAAGTGCCCACGCGCTGTGACTTAAGGAAGAATAAGCTGCTGCCGTCATCGGAGAGAGTTCAGCTTCATACAAACCGTAGAGTAAACTCAAGAGACAGGCCGACGATAGAAGCCATCCAACAACAACAGTCGTCTGAAAGTGAAAGACAAAAATATAATAAAATAAATTATCCATCAACAAATAATATTGTAATTTTTTGTCAGGTAAATTAAAATTTGTTTACCTTGGACATTTTAATTTTGCAATCAGTCTTAAAAAGTAAATAACCCACTGACATTCCAATGAGATATGGACCCAGTCTGGTCCACGGTTTATCGTAAATTTTATCAAACAGCGCTAGAGGATCGTCCAAACTTGGCATATGATTATTCGCTAGTGCTATATAACCGGTGGTTAACCAAGAGCTTATAAGTAATGTAACAACTGAAAAAGCCGCAACTTTAAAATGATTGGTTGCAATCACCAATATCACTGCACCCACAACGTAAAATTGTGTATCATCTGCTACATACCAACTCCACAACATACACTGTGAACACAACGATAATTAGTTTATAGCAGTGGATGTACAGATTTGTTGCTTTATTTTTATTTTATTTTTTTTTTATTAACAATGACTTCAATTACCATTTCATCGACTGGAAATAGTGTATTGATATATAGCAAATTTCTCCACCAATAATTTGGACAATTTTCATGATCGGCTGTGGGTGGTTCAAATACTGAATTTGCATTGAACCATTTCATCGTAACTTCAACAACACCAAGAATAAACATATACGGTGTTGTCAGTCGACAAAAACGGTACACTAATAAACCAATGAATTTAAGAAAACCCGATAGAAAACCACGTGTTCCTTGAGTTAATTTTTTCAGATCACCCATTGCATTTGTTCGAAAAAATAAATACGATACTAATAAACCACCCATAAAAAAGAAAGTATCGACGCTAAAGGCGCCATTAGTAATAGTTTGGAATAGAAATTTCTTCTCAACGACTTTGCGATATTCCATATTGTCAGAATATTTAAATATAACAATGCACGTGTGTCCAAGAATGACCCAAGCCATTGAAATTGCTCTCAATCCATGAACAGTACTAATTGTATCACGTCCAACCGAAGAATCACAAATTGTTTTCATATTTTCACGTATTGAAAATGCCAATAATAATTCCTCACAAACATCTAAAATTTATACTACAATTTTATCTTGCCTATGAAATAAATATCAATTATAATTTGTATTTCATTTTAATACTCACTTAATTCTTCAATATTCATACTTATTTCCGACGAGTCACTCATCATCACTCGATCATTATTTTTTCTGCTGCTGTTGTTATTACTATCATTATTGTTAGAATCATCATTAGCGTTATTTCCATTTGTAATAGGAATGGTGGCTGCAGCATCTGTAAATTCATCTACTCAAATTAAAATACAATGAATTTATATTTATTATAAAATATTATTTGCATTTATAGTTATTTCAATCTGTTTGCAATGTTACCAATTGACAATTTTTGCCGTTGATTAATTACACGTTCCAATTTTGTACGTCTTTCAATATCATATACATTGGATTTTCGATGTCTCTTTACTTTCATCCGTAGATAGTAATCATATCCAGTGCCAGCAATCATCAATATCAAAACAATCGTACTTGAACCACTAAATTCAAAAAGAAAAATATATCCACAAGTTACTCTCACACGCATTGATATATCTACATTTATTTATATACAATTACTAACAGCAAAGCCCAAAAGACATTGTCTTGAAATATGTCGTAATAATTATGTTGATCGCGGACTTTTTCAATAAATGAATGATTTTTAGCGCTATCACTTGCGGCCAACTTTCCAATAATATAAATATCTTTAGCAGTACAAGAAAATGGAAGGCAGAGACCAAGATGAATGGATCTAGTCTAGGAAAATCAATAAATTAATTAGACACGTATATTTTTAAATGAAATATTAAAATTACTCACGATTGGAGTTAAAACACTGCTATTTATAGAGACGGTCATCATAAAAAAACCAAGTTGATACGGTGGTGTGTCGGGAATAGTGATTGGAAGATTGTGACTGCCGGAAGGACCAGTGTTAATTATTATTTTTGATCCGCCGTAATTTTCATCATCGTATGTATTCAACGATAATAAAGACGAATTCCATGTTGCTTGTTCAATATTACTTTTTGTATAATCATGACCAATATAAGCGCATTCAG
Organism: Galerucella tenella; assembly: GCA_910591685.1. Classification (NCBI taxonomy): domain Eukaryota; kingdom Metazoa; phylum Arthropoda; class Insecta; order Coleoptera; family Chrysomelidae; genus Galerucella; species Galerucella tenella. The sequence continues at coordinate 59,781 of CAJUYH010000611.1, forward strand.
TAGCAGAGCCAATAAAATACGAATTTCCCCAGAAAAAACCATTTGTAAATCTTCCGGATGCATCATCAGCTATGAACAATACAAATTTTTACAATAAATGTTAGCCATTAATATTTATTGCTATCATAATATTTGATCTTGTAGATAGTTGACAAATGGTCCATGAACTTGTCTACATAGAAGAAACCTCGGCAGTGAACGTAATAAACTCTTGATTAACAAGAAAATACAGTTTTTGCTCGAGGTGAACCACTCGAAATGTCTGCAATATCAATCTTTCGAAATATTACATGATTTATTTGGCCATCTACTTCTTAGCAGATGAAGAATTTGCACGATAGATATGCCAATTCGATTATTATTCATGAATAAATAATATAGTAGAAAGAACAAAAAAAAAAATTGTAAAAAATTGACAAATAGCGATGTTATGAAATTCATATATAATTAAATCAATTATTTCTGTTGTCATACGCAAATTCGATCAGAATAATTATCTAAAAATACTTATGATGCTATATATTATGTTTATAGACATTATAAAACATGTTTTGGACAGATAGAAATATATCGTTGTACGACAAAGAAAAAGTTTAACTCCACTGTCTGCCAATTACATAATCTTTACCAATCGACGTCAGTATTTTATGAACAAAACTTTCTACTATCTCGCGATCATAATATAAGTACTGGTAAAGCAAAAGAGAAAGAAAGAAAATATGTATGAGTGCATAGACTTGTATATAACGTTGAGTAATATTGAATGCGAAATTTGTAGCATGCATATATTTAAAATGTGTATTAAATAATATTCGTTTTTGTATTGAATATGAATTGTTGAATAAATCATACGAATATTATGTGTATTAATATTTGGCTACAGGCTAAATTTCATTGCACTGATATTCGTGCATGAAGTCACGTATACAATTCATCATTCAATATACAATGCAATGAAATAGCCAATACAATTAGAATAAGAATATGGAGAATAGGACAACGAAGAAGAAAAAAAAATTGAACGAGTCTGATGCCTAACATTCACAAAATGACAACTTTCTCGCTCGCATTAATATAAGTCACGTTATTACAACCAGCAAATACGATGTGACTGATGAGTATGCGGTGCATCAACTTTTACTTTGTCTCTTTGGCAGGAAAGAGCGTCACGATTAAACGCCGCGGCAACGCTTTCATGACTTTCCATATTTTTCCCTTTTCAAACATAATTTTATGTATTGTCATTTTTACTTTATTTACTTATATAATATTATAAAATCATTCTCGTTTTCTTTTTATCTCTTTATCGTATTATATATTTATTTATAAAATTTAATAAGGTTGAATATTACATAGTGGAGCATTCAATAAGTCATTTCAACTATGTTGATATGTGTGTTTTGAACGAATAAACTTTCACGCTTCCGTGAAAGCAACTACATATAATAATTAACGAACGGTTGGAGCCGAATGACGTTGAATTCACGTAATCATTACTGCGGTTAAACTCATGTATCGTACGTATTACCTATTACCTATTTCATGTTTACATCGCATTTTTTTTTTTTTCTCTTATTTCCATGACGAGATCGAACTTTATTTAACCAATGTCTGTCCATAAGCATCAAATTCTAACAAAAATAAAAAAAGAAATTGCAGATTTAATTTGTCAGGAATTCTAAGTAACACGTATATACATATATATATGTAATATCGATGCGAACTCGAGAAATGTCGAGAGATCAGAGAACTTTCTCCAGATGAATGTGCAGCATCACTTGAAATTTTTATCTCCGGGTTATTGCTCAACATTTTTCTGGCCTTCTCGTGAGTCAAGTCGGATCTTCGTGTGTCCTCGATATTTTTTGACCCCTCAACTTCTTTCTTTCTTTCTATCTTTTTTTTTTTTTTTTT
>CAJUYH010000611.1:61794-78623 GCA_910591685.1 Galerucella tenella
ATATATGAGTACACGCAAATGTATATACCTATACATATTGACCATGAGTGCCCGAATATGATGGTCAGTCTCAAGGTCTTGCAAGTATCATGAAATAACCCTAATTCAACCGCATTGACGTAAGAGAAATCGAACTTTCGAATATTAAACGTGAAATAACAATGAGTGAAATGTACTTATTGTATTTCAAGGTGAATTAACGGTATAATGAATGAAGAATAAATATTAAATCTAATGATGTACGTATTCCACTATTTATAAACATTATTGAAATAATAGTATATACATAATGATATTTATATACATATTTTCATTATTATATATACAATGTACAAATAATTTTTACCGACAAAACGAACGCACTTGCTAAAAGTGAAATCACAGAATGAAAGTGGACACACGAAAACGAGTATTCCAATTGATGACCACGTGTTTTTGTGCTTATTTTTTTTTTTCTATTATAATTATTTATGTTAATATTATTTGGATTATTATTGTGTATGGCGACATCATCACTATTAAATCAAACGATTGGATTTGAATTAAACAGTAAATGTCGACTTAATACACGTACGTTATGCATAATGGAAAAGGGCCTTGGAGTAGCAATACAAAGACGATGACAGACTCGTGGTGAAAGTTACAGTATATGAGTATATTCATTTATTGCGTTTTAAACAAAAGAAAGAATAAGATAAACAATATAATATATGTATTATATATACCTTTGAGTGCCCATATCTCTTGTTTTTGAAGTCCTATGATGAATCGTGTTATATCACGGGCACAGTGTGCATCAACCGATTGCATTACATCTTTGTTCCAATTTTTCGCGAGATTTTTCGTATTATAGACGTCCAAATATTCAGCAAGTGTATTCCAATTGTTTAGTTTCACGAAACTTTCATCCACTTGGGGCAAACTACGAGGTCGATGATTTGAATTTTCTTGTGTCATTAATTCGTGCGCTTCACACGCAACAAATACTCCAACATTATTTATAAATATATCCTCTGCAATTATTGCAAATGTAAAAATAATTTGAAGTAGCCGATTATAATTCCACATTTTTCTGTTTAATTAATCATTAATTAAATTTATTTTTAAATATAATGAGCAACTGTGAAGACACAGTGGGCGAATGACTATAAAACTCTGGCAGTCATCGTCAAATGATTTAGCGGTGTACGTTTTTTTTTTTTTTTTATGATCAATACTCGCCACAAATAACTTGATAAGTTTTATAAAACGTTGTTGGTTTAAAAAATTTACTCAATTAAATTGTATAATATTCCAATAACTATAACAAAGCACTTGTGTATTTAAATAAATTTATTTTCTTCTTGCCAATATTAAATTAATTAAAAGCACTTGCATTTTTATTTATATATTTAAAATAAATTATATGTTCGTATTAAAATTTAGTTTTAGCCACACAAAAAAATATCACCGACAACCTAAAACGTCTAACAAGGAATAAGGTCGATGGAGAAATGAATTTAGTGGTCCTCCTCCCGCAATGTCGCAGTTGGCAGGCGGCAGTAGCAGTCCCCATAGTCCCATACACATTCATTGAAACTGAGTAGTGGTAGGGAAAAGTAAGTGAAGAAAGGAGATATATAATAACATATAAATTGGTGGGTGATATTTATACTGTCGAAGCGTCAAGTGTTTGCAGTATTTACATTGCATTTAATCCTCCACTAATTAGTACGTTTTTAGTATTATTATTTAATCTGTTATTGCACAATTCTATTCAAGTCCGCAATTACATCATTTGATATGATGCAAACGCATGTAAACAGCAGCAATTATCTTGTACATTTGAAATAAAATAATAAATCTATTTCATAATCAATCGTAAATGGTAATTTAAATTGCAATCGCATTATCATTTGAGGATTTGGGAATTATTTTAACATCTCCATTGTCGAACAGGGTGAATGAATCGTAAAAGAGAAACCATCGGTATCTCATATAACAAACGGAGAAAAAGGGAAACCATATAGGAGGTGATAGTCATTCCAAGAAAGAGCATTACCTGTTGATGAAACTAGTAATGTATATGTACATCATAATTTTTGTTTGCGCAGTTGTCCAATAAATATTAAATTAATTATCATCATTTGTATAAATATATTTAAATTTTACTCACGATTAATTCTTGTGATAGATGCATCATGCTTTCTCCACGTAAAATTATTGTTCGAGTCAAGACCGAATGGATAAGATATGCGCAGTATGTAAGTCGCGACAACGGAAATATATATTTCCAAGAGAGAATCTTTGCAATGAAACCTGAAAATTAAAATATATTATGCATTATATTTATTACTCGACAAACAATTACAATTTAAATATGTGTTGATTTAATTATATCCGCGTTCATATTTTTTTGCACGATTAAATTGTTCATTTAAATAATTATACATTATTTTATATACCCCCATTGTTCGTCACGCATACAATTAAAATCCAGGCAATGCTGATTGCCCAACCAGAATTAGACAGGGTAGTATACATTGCGGATGGAATTGGACCAAAAGTTCTATCATAAAGTCCGTACACAATACTTAATAGAGTGATGATTGAGAAACTCCAACCCACAATTGACATTAACTATAAATTATTTTTGTGAGTCGTTGTATTTGGTGTCTTTGAAGTACACTCAGATTTCATAATGAATTTCAGCTATTGTTTATATTAAACAACAATAATTATACCTTGTTTATTATCAATTTACAATCAATACTATGTAAGTACCAACCGGTTGTAATCCCAAATAAATAGGGCTCTATTCTTATCCATGGTTTGTCATATAAACTCTCACAATGAGCGAATGGATCTTGAATGCTAAATAGATCAATTGAATTAAATAATTAATCGATTGATTAATTAATTAGATGAATAGAGAATATATATATAATTCTTTTATATACTAACGAAGGTGTACGTTGTGATTTTAATGTAATTATTTCAGTTATTATCCATGAAGCAATGAGTATAATAATTTCAATTGTAGTGTCAATGGTGAAATAACTGAAATACGAAATAAAACTCATGGATTATTGTGTATGTAATATATATTCAATTGACACAGATAAAATCGGTGGTTTTTATTTATGATATGAAAAAATTACGCGCGAATGGTAGTGGTAGAGCAGGTAAGAAAGCGAAGAGGTCGAGCATACCTCAACTTCTGAGTTTGCTGCTCGCCTGATAAAATTTTTCTAAATATGTCAAAAAATGATTATTTAACGTATACACATGGCATTCTTTTTTTTTCCAGGTTTGTTATTATGGAATTCTGTGCACGTTTCCGCATAGAGAGTAGTTTATTAATAGAGTAGAGCAATAATTTTTTTTTACACTTTTTTCAACACGTGCGCTTTGAATAATATTCCATTTTTTCTACCATTTTTAATTTATGTAAGTGCTATTTTTTGCTCTGATCTTCAGTAATTTTCGCCGTTTTACATAAATTGATGCACATATAATTTAATATTACTGTCTGCCAGCAATTATGAGAATTACCATTCCAAATGTATAAAATTGCGTGCCATTTGCTAAATACTAACTCCATACCATACACTGTTGAACAAATAATACGTATGTGAATAATAATATATAGAAAATTTGTAGTTATTTGTTTACTGATGAATATTTTTAAATCATCATTTAATGAATAATTTATTAATTACATACCGTCTCGTCCATGTCAAAATAAGTATTGATATAGAGGGCATTACGCCACCAATATTTTTCGCAAGTTTGATAATCGAGTGATGTCAACTCAATCATTGTATGATTATGATGCCATTTCATGGATATTTGAATAATTCAAATTATTAATAGATACAGCGGAGTTAAACGCAAATATCGATAGAGTATCATTTCGAAAAATTGATTTACTTTCCCATTAGAACCTTTTGTTAAATTCCTCTCATTCAATTTGCGTTTTGACAATGTTTGAAAGTAAATAAATGCAGCTAAACAGCCGCTGATAAAGAAAAATGTATCAACAGCATAATTTCCATTGCTGATAGTTTGATACAAAAAAATTTTTTCAGCTTCCTATCGAAACAAATCTGTATCTATAAATGAAAAAATAAAAAAAAAAAGACAATTGTAGAATAATTGTATACACATTAAAAATATATAAATAATTATATAGAATACCTGATATTTCATTAGTTAATAGATACGTGTGAACCATTATTATCCACAACGTTGATATAAATCTTAAACCATGAATAGGAGCTAAAGTGTCGTGACCCACATTGAGATTTACCAGTTTAGATAGATTTAGTAACAAACTAAATGACAACAGTGCTTCAGACATTGGTTTTAGTACCGATTTTGCATCATACACATCTGCAATATATTGTTAAAATTAATTATACACGTTGCATATCTATCAATTACAACATTTTTAATGATAAATATTACCAAATGATCCATTGTGCTCTTTCATTGCCCACAATTTGGAAATTGTAGTTATTTCGCTATGCTTAATAGACTTCATGCAATCTTCTTCAGTCCCCGCCGCAATTTTATTATGCATTGCAATGTTTCAGACGTTACTCTTATTATTATTATTATTATTAGCAATCAATTTATTAAAAAATATATAACGCAGAGCAATATCATAACACGTGCCTGCAATTATGAAGAGCAAAATAAATGCACTGAAGCATCTATTAACAAAATAAGCATACATCATTTTATTATATAAATTTTTATGGTTATTCACTTATCACAAATATTATTGTATTTATTATAATGATAGAATAATAATAATAGAAATGATAATAATAATTTGTATTATAGAATAATGTAAAGAGTGAAGTCGTCCCACAATGAATAACCCTCAGAAAGATTTCTAACGTAATTGACAATAATATTTCTGTTATGGTCGTCATCATGATTATTCATTATATAAAATTCTAGAAGGTTTGTAATATCATCGATGTGGCATGTGACAGGAAGACAGAGACCTAATGTAACTTTATGAGTCTGTCCATAAAAATTTATTATATATCAATTTATGAACAGTTCATTAGTACATACGGATGTGATAGTATGCATTTATATGTAAGAAATATTTGTAAAGAAAAAATAAAAAAACAAATCAATATGTGATGTTACGTACATGATCGATTAGGTCAGTTTTTAATAATTTAATCTCGAGATTTGCTGAACTAACAACGACGTCAAAAGTCAAATAATTATTTATTTGTACTACTGTATCATTCTGTTTGTGTACGTGATTATTAATTGTGTATTCATTTTTTATTCGTCGACATTGATCAAATGCCCAGATCCAAAATTTATTGCCGGTGAAGAAACTTGAAGTGTATCGACCACTTGAATCACTCACTGAAATAAAAATCTATGCAATATTAATCATAATTATATAAGTTTATATTTATAACTATTATCACGCATTATATAATGCTATTTATTTTATTTACTTACTTATTAACGCCCGATGGAGTTCCATTGATATACCATCGAGATAACGTGAAATATCTTTTGTACATGATAAAGATATATTATCTAATTACTGGCGATTAATTGATGTCCAAAGGTGAACCATTTTAATTGGATTTCACACATACAAAAGATTGTCCAAGTCAATGGCACCAGAATTTTTCATTTCGATATCAGAATGAACTGATGATGATTCTTTCGTCTCATTTTCATTTAATTCAACGCTAAACACAACAAATAGCAATAAAAAAAATAGTAAAAGTGTAATATCACCATAATGAATTCCGTATATTTTAATTGTAGATGAGAGAACATATTTGTTTAATGACCAAAGCGAAGTGCTTTCAATGTACAAACACTGGGCACTTTGATAAAGTGTATACAGTGTAAAGCCTAATATATATTTTCGATATGATCATTGTGTGGAGTGTTTTTTCACTGTAAATGAATGAAAGCGAAAGTGATTTTTTTTTCTATTGTCTTTAACACACGTATGGCCATTATAGATAATCTCAGTTTACATGAAAATGTAATCAAGGTACATGAGCAGAGAGTGATTAATAAAAAGTAACGGTATTGCTTTTAATCACCACCAGTTTTCTATTCATAATGTATTAATGCATACAACATATATATGCAATTGTCAAGTTGTAACAATACAATGAGTTTGTGCATTGGATCTTATTATGTTTTGCGCGCCTGATTGAATGCGCACGGCACATAACACTAAACCGTTGCAATACATAACCTGAATTTTGTCCACAGGCATTGTGATATCTGCAATTTGTGAATATAATATATAATATACAAGTTTTACATCCATTATTTATAATATTTCATCAGGATAAACTGCAGTATAATAAGGATGGATGAATTCGCGACATCATTGCCACAACTGTGCCAAAGTATGATAAAAACTGCAGCAAATGCCATAACCTGCATGGGTATATTATTTTTCATTTATATTATTATTGCAATGTGATGGACATTTATGGGTTGTGTGAATTTATATAAATAATTGTGTCGTGACTTGCATATTTCAGATATGAATGAAGATGAATGCTTGGAAATAATAAATGATCTGCGGGATAATCTTGGGAAGTACACCAAGAATACGGAAATACATAAAAAAATTAATGAAATGTCCCAAGAAATTTTATCACAGCCGGATGAAAACAGGAAAGAATTGCTCAATGTGTGTACATTTACTTTCAATTAATTCACAAGTACGCAACAACTATTGGAACAATCAATTGTTATATTTGAATTGATGTTATTTTTTTATCATTAATGTTATTGTCAGAAATTCTGTGAGAATATCAATTCATTCGATCCAGATATTGTCAACAATGAATACATAAAGGAATATGATGATCGTGTTGCAGCATTAATGAAAAGTAATTATATTATTCATATGTATAAATTAATTTATGATAGTTGTATGATAATTATTTAGCATTGATTGATTAACGTAATATTTTGCAAATACAGTTTCCAAAACTCAGGATAATACATCAAATGATGGTGAATTACAAATAACACAGGATAACAATGTCAATTTAATCTGTCCAATATCTAAAAGTAGAATGACTGAACCAATGCAAAATAAAATATGCGGTCACATTTATGACAAATCCAGTGTTATTTCTCTACTAAAAATGGCGAAACATACAAGGTATAATTATCAGCACGTATAATATATATTTATAAATAATAATAACGTATAATTTATTAAAATTATACAGATGCCCAATTGTTGGATGCAGTAACAAGGAATATTTAAATATGAAACATCTCAAATCTGATATTGTAACACAAATGTATGTGGAAACAATTGACAATTGAAAAATACTTGATGAAATTAATTATAGTCATCCATTTAATATTATTAATTTGGGTAAAATTCATATGAAATAAATATTTTATATAGGTATATCTCTGGTTTATTGGCTCAATCACTTGTTTTACCCATTTTTAGTGTGTGGTATATACGTGTATAGAGCAAAGCGGTGAATGTGTTGAATATGAACGGTATGCTCGCCGCATACCACAAGTAAAAACGCACCTAACGTGAATTTACTTTGTGATTGGCGGCCATTGAATCACATGACCCGTTGATAATGTCGAGATTGGTTGGTTGTAAATGCATATATAAGTATATATATATATATATATACCAGTGTACACTTTGACAGTCTGAAAACATAGTGTGTGTATTTTATTTCACATCGTGTGTTGGGCCCCCACACAGGATACTAAAGTGTTACTTGTACGATTGCGCATCAAAACAATAAATTCAAACGTATGTTTAATCATCATATAAAACAATAATTGTGTATAAGAGATAGTAAATTATTGCATTTATATTATAATTATTTATGATGTTTGCTATCGCTATGACAACTTAATGGAAATAAAATGAACGGCTTGAAACGCCATGTTGGATAAGTGTCGTGTTGGAGAGTCGGATGGTGAAGTTACTGAGAATGAAAAAAAAACAACTATATGCACAGAAAGAGAGAGAGAGAAAAGTGAGCGAAAAAAAAAACAAATTAACGAGGCAATGGAGTAGTAAAAGTGAGATAGAATACGGAAGGAGGATAGTTATACAGTGTATGTGTTGCCAATGATGTCACTTTTTTTTTTCCAATGTAAAGAGCGCCAGTGTTGTATTGTGCAAAAAAGTGCAACAATGCATACTACTGACACTTCGATAGTGTTAAATGCAATTTTTCTTTAACTTAACTGTGCACTCATCGTATGCATAGTGATTATTATAATTATGCAGTGTGTGCATGTGTATATTAAACAATTTTCAAACTTGCCTTGCGTTGCGCGCATGTACCCGCACTTTATCATACGCGTGCGCACTCCATTTACATATAATAATATATAAGTGTGTAGAACACATGTGACAAAGGTATTTGACACGTTTATATGTGGTGCATGTGGTAGCAGTAAAATAGTAAACGAGAGAGAGAGAGCGAGGGAAGACAAGCCACATAAATACCAAAAAAAATTATCATCTCAAATAATGAAGGAGGAAAGAAACGAGAAAGGAGGATTCACGGTCCGATGAAGCGATAAAAACTGCGATTGATGAATAGAAAAAATAATTTATATTAACAATGGCTCAACTTTTTCCAATCCTCATCACCTTACCATCATCAACATCATCATAGTCATATTAATGTCAAATAAAATTAAACAAAAATAATACTTTGTATAATGACGAGTAAGGACGATGATTTTGAGTCAAGCGACACGCTCCGCGATGGTCATTGTCCTGTAAACAATAAAATGTGGACAACTGTTGATGTGGATCTTGTGAACGGTTCTAATACATGGTTGCCTGCTTATGGTTTTCAAATGCAACATCATCATAATTATTTTGAACCCACGCACGAGGAATCACGAATAAATGGTGTGTCTATTTTATTTTTTATACCTTTGTATCTAAGGATTTTATGGTTGTCGGTATGGGAATGAAAAATGATTTTATATACGTACAATATAAGTACTAGGTGTGAGACTGTCAACCCCTGACTTCCTCAACCGTGAATAACACATGCACATACACACGAATGAATTTATATACACTTGATGCTCACACAATTATCCATTGATAATTGTGTCATAAATCTAGGTTGCTTTCTTGAAACGTATGGAGAAAACAAAGTTCTTTTTTCTTCAATGTTTATTATTATTATAATATTACTGCAACATTCTTAACAACTTGCGCTTCTCTTCGTTCCCCACTTACAACTCTCATATTATAATAGATAATCTGAAAGCACCTGTTGCATTTACCTGTTGCTGTACTTGATTAAATTATCGCATCAATGCAATGCGTGTAGAGTTGAATAATGTCATAAAAGTGAATTGGAGCGGTGAATAATACATGAACGATTTATATTTCATAAGAAAAACGAAGAAGAATAGAAAAACCGGAAGAAATAATTGGTTTAATTGGGATTATTGCATATTTCATGTTGCAGATACAAATGTTATTGCTTCGACTGATTTTTTAGAGACAATTCTTGAAGAAACATCCGATGATCTTCAAAGTGATTCAGAACGTAGCGATGGTAGTACAACTTACTGGTTGGAATCCGATTCAGAGACCGAAAGTGTGATTCACATTATAAATAATCAAAGAATGGCGGGTAAATGCATTTCTATTTTTATCATTAATATTTATGTGATAATAACGGAAGTAATACAAGTTATTTGTATTAATTTTAATTGAAAAATAATATAGGTGAACGGCTGTCGGAAAGTGATAGTAGGAGCAATAATTCGGTTATACCGAAAAAACGCAGGCGAAAAAGTAGTGATAAGAGAGAGGGTTATTGCAGTTGTGCATCATCGACCGTGATGTTATCGGATAATAATCGATGGGTAACGTCATCACGTTCATCATCACAATCATCGACGTCGTCGCGTTCATCATCATTGGTACAATTTGAAAATCTTGAGAGAACATGCGCAACAGTATCGCCATCAGGATACAGCTATGATTCACTTGAATATTCAAATACTTCCAATTCGTATTTTGATAATACATCGCCGGACAGTCTTGAGGATATGGAAAATGGCACGATAAGTCGAGCAAAACAATTTGGTATAAATAATAAAAAAATGGGATTGATTTCGAAAATTCGACCGTATAAGAGTTTTGAGAGTTTGAATACTTGTCATCGTAAAGATAAAGTGTTCGCTACGGGAAATGATGGTGATGATGATGATGATGATGATGATGACGACGGCGATGATGAACTGCCATTTGAAAGGTAAATATAAAATTTATTACTTTTCATTGCAATCTACATTTTAATTTATCGAATATTAACTAATTTTATGGTAATGCGAATATTTTTGTTTTGTTATAGAAATTTACGTCGTGAAATATACGATTATGAGAATGATTATTATGAGAATAATTCTGAAGGTGATGATAATCATCTGAGCAATAGTCACAGTGTCGATTGGAAAAATACAATAGACCTACGTGAAATTGGTCTTGAAACAAATCGCGAAACAGTGTTGCTAGATCTGGCCCGTTCACAGATCAAATCATCATTGGATCCACTTTATTCACGGTTAAATATAGACACGGCCAACAACATGGCAATGGGAGTTGCGTCCGGTGCAGAACAAAGATGGAGTAACACGACGTCTGCTAACTTTAATTTTAGATTCACCAACAAGTCTCAGAGCGTACCCAGTATTCCCAGTACTCTCGACGCATTATTGTCAAGTTGTGTTGTCGACAGCAGACAAAGTAATACAGAGAATTATAATACGTCAAGAAATTCATTAAATGTCGTATCGTCAATAAGAAATTTTGAAAATTTCGCGCGTGTTGCTAGTGTTCCAGTTGACCTCAATTTCTTTGGTGTAATTACTCCAAATAATGATGCTTTAGTACCGTGTAGTGATCGAATAAATGCAAATTTTCACCACGAAATGGCGGACGACATGTCTGAAATGGCGCATTATCCATTACAAAGTGAGGAATCATCAAATGATACTGAGACCAACGAGACAATTAAAAAATCCACGGTAAAAACACAAGATCGTGGTTTTGACGTTATGTTAATGGAAAATAATATTGATGCAGTGGTAGATGAGGCTATTAGGCAGTTTAGAAGCCAAGTTGAGGAAGCTACAAATTTCGGAATGAATAATACCAGTGAATTGCTTTCAAGAGAAGTTTATCATGCTGTTTCATCAGGACAACAACGACCAAGAAGAGTGAAAAATAATGCGAGTTATGAATTAGCTCAACAATGGGAGATTGACGAAAAAATTCTGGAATCATCATCAGCGTCAAACAGCTGCTGCACATCTGGTTCAAAAAAACGCGTTACGAATAATGCGAGTTATGAATTGGCTCAACAGTCGGATTATGTAAAAGCCCTTCAGTTGACCTCTAAAACCTTTCAACGTATGGATGCATGTGACGAGCTAAATGAGCAATTAAACGATGAAAAAAATAATACGGCTAATCAGTACGGCGGTAAGAGTGATTTATCAAAAATGAAATATGAAACAGCGAATAATTTTACTAAAACTATTTCACACAATGACAAGCAACAACAGCAGCAGCAGCAACATGACAATCTGCTCGATCAGATAAAAAAAAACTCAGTTCCATTTTCAATTTATGGCGAAATTGGCAGCTGTAGTGATAGCTCTGTCGGCATTATTTCAATGACAGATGATGAAATAGATTTAGCATGTTTAGAAACAAAATATATTAGTAATGGGCCAGATAATAAAATAATATTTAATGTGGACGCAAACCCGAGCAATAACGATGACAGAAGTAGTAATAGTGATATGATGTCCAGCAAAGTTGTCACAATAAATCGTGATGATTATTTGAATAAATGCATTAACAGTGATGAGATGGCGCTAGTAGTGGATTCAAGTGACTTGGATGCGGATGGTCAGCGATTAGGTAATGTGGCAGTGGCGGGGAATCAACAGACAGTCAATGTGTTTGCGGATAAAGGCCACGAGACGCAACCAATGACAGTGAATAGTAGTAGCAAAATAGAAGAGGCGGAGAGAGACAGTTATTGGCACGAACATTGTACGAGTGACAGTGTTAATTCTTCACCATTGAGTAGTCGCGTTGGTAAAGTAATAGTTGCACACGCGCTTAACGATAGGGCGGCCGACAGCACTGAAAACAATTACGATAGCAGGAAGGAAGAGAAGAGTATAAGGAAGAAATCGGCGGCGCAAGAAGCGGAAAGTGAAGAATTTGAAACTGACGGTGAAGAGGAAGAAGAGGTAAAAGAACAAGAAATACTACAGGATAGCCCGGAAAGAATGGTGCTAATGGATAAGGATGAAAAAAGGGAAAAAATTAAAGCAATTAGTGAAAGGAATAATAGTGATAATAGAAAACCGTCACCAGTCATGGCAACACCAAGCTCAAGCCGTAGTAATAATGATTTAAAGATGAAGAAAGATCTTATGATAAAGTGTCCAATTAGTGATGTCACTGATGAATCGAAGAAAAAGAGCGGCCTTGGTGGTTTTTTTCAAAGATTTTCACGATTAAGATTTAGTGGGCGTTCAAAAACACCACGTATAAATATAAAAAAAATTCGTGGCGAAAATATTGAGACAGCCAATGCAAAATTATTGAATGACAAGCTTAGTTTGAATTCACAGCCGACAATTGAATCGAATTATACAATAATACCGTTACATCCGCCGGATGAGAAGACCAAAAGGGAAGAAAATATACAACATGAGCAGCACGAAAGTTTATTTAGAAAATGTGCCATTTCAGATGCTGAGTCGGGGACAACGTATGACCCATACGCGTATATCGAGTAAGAATTATAAACACAAATTTATCTATTATTATTACTCATTCATTATTATTCTTCATATATGTATTTATATATTTACATATATGAATGTGAAGATATAAACGTGAATGTATTCTCTGTTTACATTCCACGAATGGACATTTTTTTTTTTCCTTATGCCGTTCTCTCATATACATTGTAGAGTTTATTTCATACTGTCACGGAATTAAATATAACTGGTGGATTAAATAATTTTTATCCTTCCTCACATGGCTTCTCTTATTTCTCTTGGGTACAAGGAGGTCAATGTAATCGACGCTTTCGTAATGACGGGCATACATACTGTGGCCAGAGTTGTGTATAGTATGGGGCGTCAACCTCCTGTGTATGTGAGTAATGAGAGAGAGAGAAAGCTCCCTCATACCATGCATTGGCTTTACATACCGCCTACACAATTACATATATTCACTCGGTCAATCATTTCATTCAACTGCGCAATAGTTTCTTGCCTTCGTTTTTTTTCTTTTCAATCATTCTATATTTATTTCTTATCACATCAATTACATTTATATATTATGGTGATATAAATACGCATATAAAAATGCGACACGAGATAAAATATCAAAGCAGCATCATAAAATATTTCTGCTTTGTCTATTGGGAAAATTTCATGATGAAATATTTTTGTTAATATCCTCCCACTTCTTCCATAATAATTTGACGCTGATGGAACTGTTGTCGCTTGATTTAATCTCTCTCAATTATATTACTTAATTGATCGAACAATTATTATTGTTAACTGTTTATTTATTATTTTTTGTCGTACAGTGAAAATGGGAGGTCGCCAGCATGCAGCAGTAAACCACCGTTGCCGCCGCTTCATCATCATAGTATGCGCGCGTGTGCGTCAAGCCCGAGGAACACGTCGTTTTACGTTGGTGGAGGTAGTGTTGGTACGCGCCGGCGCGCGATAACAGATTTGGGAAGCCCGGTTAACATCGAAATGGCGAAAGCTCGCGCGATGCAGCATCATCACCATGACACAATTGTTCAACAAAACGAAAGGCCAGTTGGACTACTTGAAACCGACTTAGACGCGGATATTTTGATTGTCGGTGACGAAAATGGGAGTAGTATAAACGACGGTAACACAACGTCCGGCAAAAAAACACGCAGTCTTCTTAATCTCAATCATTCCGCTCATCAAGGCCGTGAAAACGTTCTGTTGCGTGTACCGCAGTCGCCCGGGCAAATTGGCAGTAGAAACACAAGTGATAAAACTGATCACGCTGCTGTCGTTGGGCCAATTAATCATCGACCACACAAATCCATGGAGTTTCTCCTGGACAAAGAAAATTTACATTTTATCAAGGTAAGTGTCAGTATTTTATCTATCGTGAGTTGTTGTGGTCGTTTACAAATGTCTTATACATATTATGCGGCAATGGAAAATCTATATATCGTTATAAGAAAAATAAATAGATACGCATCAATAAATTATTATGATTTATTGACAATTCACTTAATGGGACTGTGAATAATATTACAATGTAAATCTTTATTAATGTCACACAATGATATTGTTGTTACTTTAATACTTATCATTGGTTATTGACTTATATGTCGTGGAGTAGTAGTAGAGTAGTTGGGTGGGAAAATCGATACGATAGCACGGGGCAAGGCCTAGTTCTTGTCCACCGCGCAATTAATACTTTTGATACACATCAACATCCATTTTATCATCAAAGTGTTGTCAATATAAAAGAAATTAATTGATCAACTATGTGTAATATGGTGACATTAACTCATGCGTGTAATTATTATTTTCAGCCACCAGAGAATGAATTGCAAAAGGTGATGGGATCGGTTCCTGAGCGTGTGCCTAGTGAACACGAATTGAGAGTGCAGAGATCATTGCAACGTTTAAATGTACCTGATTGGTATAAAAATTCTCCAGCGGCACGCGACGGTTTTCGATTAAAACGGCATTCAGATGCGTCACAACACGGCGGATGGCGATCACTCGGCTCGAAAACCACTTCATTATCCTCACTTTCATCGTCTTCCAATTTACGTCAACCAAATTCAACAATGGATTATACAGGTAAACGATTTTATTAACAAATAACCAATGACATATATTTCAACTTAATTATTATAATGCCCAATTGGAAAAATGTTCAGTGACCAGTGATAATGATGGTTATTTTCTATTGTTTGTAGGACCATTGTCAAGCCCAACACCACCACCTGTATTTTCAAGATGGAGTACGAGTCTGTTGAATAGTGCTGGCAATGTGCCAATAACAAATAATACAAGTTCGCCATTTGTTCATCGACAACCTTACCTCGGTTGGCGTTCACAAGAACGTCTTGCCAATCCACGAACACCAGCTGAACGTTTAGCCCAAGGCATATTGCCCCAACTCGAATCCAAAAAACACCAACAACAGATCAATCAACAATTGGATGTGAGAAATTCAATAAAAGAAGTGACGTCGGCAATAGTTCATTATGTTCAAAGCGGTCAAGAAACATTAGTTACAAATAATTCAAGACACTTACCTGGTTCACGTGCCAACGACAACGACAATGACAACGATAACAACAACAACAACAGCAATAATATGAACAACGACGACGACGACGACGGGGAAGACGTGTGTGGGATCAATGGCGGTGCAAGATCCATCGGCCCGAGAGGTGAGCACTAGAAATGCCATCACCTACTCCCGAGCTACAAAAAAAAATTAAATTCAAACAAAAACAAAGTAATGCAAACAAACACAAAAAAAGTAATATATTTTATATAAAAATATCATCCCAAATACCAACATTACCACAATCAACCAGCCATCATCACCACTATTATATCCTGCGGTAAAGGTAATTTTTTTTTCCTTTTTTTTTGTCTCTTATTATTTATGTAATTAAAATTAATTACTCTTATCACATATGCATTCACTCTAACATACTTGTGGATATTTTTGTTTTTATTTAAATTTATTTAAATCTAATCCTATTATTTTTTTTTTCTTTACTAATCATGATAATGATGATGATGATGATGGCATTTAAAGGTCAGTTTGTTAATAAATTGAGATGGAAATAATTAATTATGGTGTAAATGAAGGAGAAGGTGTGAAGCTGTGCTGGATGGAAAGTTCATTTGTTGGTTCACGCCCGGTTGATTCGCCGGAAACACCTATGAGTTTGGCAACGGATACGGAAGGTTGTACTGTTTGCAATGCAACCGGTACAAAATCGTGTAATTGCACTGATTATTCAACGGCTTCTGGGCTTTATTTGGATTTAGCACCGAGCGATACAAGTTGCTGTCCGTCTCCGTCCACAATTGACAGCCAACAACAACATCGAACACAACAACAACAGCAAAAACAACAATATCATCATCAATTACAACATGATCAACAGCAGCAACGTTATTATCGTGGTGAGTTAATGCTCGCCTAGCGGACACACAATTGTGTTGGTTTATTTCGATTTTTTTCTTTTCTTTTCCTTCTATTTTTCTTTCCGTAGTTTTTATGATACAGAAAAAAAAAATAAATCTGGTTCAATATACGTTCCATATAAATGCGTTTCAACAATAATTTTTGTGTATTGTGAGTAGTTAAATTATTTCACTGAAAGTCTAAAAAAAAAAAAGAAATATTTTTATGGGAAAAAGCAATTTGTTTAATGACGTAATAGGTGCTAATACCTACTATAAATAATACACAACATCAGTGTCGTATTACTTTATACACATATATTATATATTATTTTGTTTTCTTTTATTGTTTTTTTTTTCCATCTATTTCTTCAATTTCAGTATCGATATTCGATATAAGTTTTTAGTCAAACGCAAAAATAAAATGATTTTATAATTATGTAATTGTATTGGTAATTTTTACTCTATTTAAAAATGAATGCAACAAAGAAAAAAAAAAGAATGAAATGAAATATAGAAATTCATCGCGTATTTTTTTTTTTTTTTTT
>CAJUYH010000611.1:78723-119002 GCA_910591685.1 Galerucella tenella
TTTTTTTTTTTTTTTTTGTTAATTAGGTGATTAAATATCATTAATTGTTTGGGCTTTGATAAATATATGGGTCTATTCTTTAATGATTACGCATCTAGCTCCATTATATATGTTTTGCATTGATTGTTTGTTATTCATTTTATTATGTAGTCCACAGATCGTTGATAGAATAAATTATTATTCATATCTGTTGTTCATTTTTGTTATATATGTATACATTTATTACTTATAATTTTTTTCTCTTATATTCGTTTGCTTTCCATGTATTGTCGTACCATTTTACATTTATATATGTATATATATATATATATTTATCTACACACATAAACACCCATTCATTCATGGACGGTAAGTGATTATTATTTCGCTTTGTATCTTTGCCATCGCATATTTGAAATCTATCTATTTATTCTTTCTTTATTGCAGTATGATATTATGGTATTGTCGCTTATTTATATTTCTATCTATAGAGAATTAAATATCCTACGTCTTTAGTTATGTATATATAAAAAATAAATGGCATTAGAATCGTTAGCGGGTGAACGAACAAATGCAGAAAACAAGGAAACAATTCGTACAGGAAGTGTGACAACGACAGCAGCAGCAGCAGCAGCAACATCAACAAATACATTTGTTCGAAACAAACCGAGTCCGGGCTCGACAACTTTGGAGGATGTTCTCGATTCATTATTGGGATTGCCATCGGTCTCGTCGCGTACACCCAGTCCCGGTTCGAAAGTTGGAAAGAGCTGTAGTGATTTGCATCAAGACCTCCAAGGTAGGAGGACTATGTAAGTTGTTTGTTTTTTTCATGATTTTCCACCTCTACCAAAAACAATACCAAGCACCCCAATATTATTTAATATTATTGTGTTTAAATGTTTAGATAATAGATATATTATGTGTATAAACTGCGTAATTAAAAATTTAATTGTGTATTGTTTTGTATTATGTATGTGTGTTGAATATAGAGTGCGCTAAAGGAGCAACTGGGGTGACGGTGGATGTTGATATGAAACGCTTGCAATGGCTTAAAGCATCTAATAATTCTACGGAGATGAAAATACGTCGAAAGAGCGAAGGAAGTGATACAATTGTATCATCAACACATGATGGTAATATGCCAATGATATGTAATCGTATTGTGGCATTTGAGAATGCTGAGACACAGGCGACAGCAAAATTAATGGTGAAATGCCGTAATAATAAATGTAATAACACAACAAATATAGTGGATGCAAAGCGTTTATACAAGAGATGCCCAAATTGTACATGTCTATATTGCTCAAGAGAATGTAGAAAGGGACATTGGCAACGTCATCGTATGACATGTCTTCATTCACGTGTTGGCGCGCTCTTTCGTCAAGTATTATCATCAGCACAGCATGATACACCGACACTCCGACATATTACTATATTGGCGACACAGGGATATGCAGCGCATGGACGTGGTGCAGTTTATTGTTTTTTTTCAAGTCCAAAGGCTGCGGAGAAATTTATTGATAATGGTTTTAAAGATTTGGGCGAACCAATTTACGTTCGCTCGTCAGATTTATTGCCCAGTGAAATGGGAACAGAATTGTACAGTGAGATAATGCAATTATGCAAATCGTATGATCCTAATACAAGATTGGTGCTTTATGTGGCTGTTTGTGTGGTGAGTAAGGTGCCAAGAACCCTGTGTTCAGATGATAGTGGCGTTGTTAAATATGAGCGACAATTAATTTCACGCTGTGGTAAAATAAAACTCGATGAAAAATGGCTAAAACAAATTTCACCATGCAAAGAGAATGTTGATATACCAGAAACATTGGTATTAACATCATTGCCACAATTGAATAATGATAATATTGAAGAGAATACAATAAAGAAATGGCGTGAAATAAGTTTTAATAATATTAAACGGCAATTGAGATTGCGTGGAATATCACTTAGAAAGCATTTTCCTCAGGTATATAAAAAGTTATGCTCATATGTTGATGGTTCTGTTGATCATTTTGCACCAGTTACAATTTATCCTAGGAATAAAATATCAGGAAAGAGTTTTATGTGTATTATTATGCTCGATGCAGAACCCGAAAGCCTCCAGCTTCTGCCAGCTGATTTATCACGGGTAAAAACTGTCGATATTAGTGTCATTGAACAGGAGTAATTGTATATAAAATCACGAGAAAATGAAACAAAACAAAAATGAAAACTAGCGAACTTGATATAGGAAAGTATATAAATATAAATTTAAAAAATATTCATATATTATAGTAAAATTTAGCTTCATATTATGAAAGACAAATATTAAAAAAAAAAAATAAAAGAGATTAAACAGCGTTATTTAGTTTTCGGTTTATTAAATTATATTATTGAAATCTTAAAATTTTCGCCGATTGCTATGGTATTATATATTATTAATTGGTAATAAGTTGATAAAATATGTGCCAAAAATATAATAAAGAGCGTAAAATGCAAAAATGCAGTATATAATGTTTGAATAATGTATCATTGACCTGTTAAACATTCTCCAACATTCATATTAAATATGTACATCTATTATTAAAAACCTCATTGGTCATTGAACAATGTGATTGAACGCAGTGTTGTTGGCTATTCAAAATTTCCCACCAACAAAACGAATCACGTGACCATTCATCTACCTACCACATTACTGACTCATAGAAATTCACTTTAAAAGTCCAATGAAACATACACCTTCTCTCTCGCCACCACACAACTCCATTTATAGCATCATTGTCACACTTGTGCTACATTCATAATTTCGAAACAAAATTACCGACAGAGTTCTAATCTTTTTCTCACCCAAAATTATATCAATATAAAGAAAATAAATTGGCAAATTTGCATTTGCCGCCCACTGTTGTGACATAATTCAAAGCAACAGACTTCAATCCAACGATTTATTCTATTAATTATTACATACTTTTAAATTGAAACTTCTTTTTTATTCTACTCGCTCGGTATCTCGTGTTCTCTTTCATCAGCAAATGCAGCAGCAAGCCACACATGAAAGGTAAATGAAATGGTGCGCAGACGCATATTATTCTTTGCCTGGCGTTGATTGCTTTGACATCAGGTTTCATTTCGTTCGACGCCTTGGTGAATATTAATATTTCTCTAATTGTAGCGTAGAAATAATTGACTTATCAAAATAAAGATTACGAATATATTATAATTCTTGTGCACAATAAAAGTGGTCATCCGTCCATGTGACTTTGATGACGTTGCAGACGTGTATATAACAAACGACTAGTGTTTAGGCCTATATCTGTAGTTATAAAGACAATTTTGTAGACAAACCATTAAAAACATGGAGGGACAAGATGTGGATGGTGGTGATGGAGGTGAGTAAATAATTCAATGGAAACATTATCCAACATTAAATTCCATATTAAACAATTCACTTTCAATTGATTATGCAAATTATCAACAATAATTTTTTGATTATTATCGCCAAGGCTACACAATGACGTTGGCAAAACGATTACAATTAACCTTATTTCATTTCATATTGAATGTAAAAAAAATTTTTGTCAATGTTATTTGCAGGTTCATGGGATAATTCTAGTGGTTGTGAAGAAGACAGACGACCAAATCAAAAGGAAGGAAAAAAGTCCAATGTTTTACCACTATGGGGAAATGAAAGGACTATGAATTTAAATCCATTAATATTAACAAATATATTGTCGTCACATTATTTCAAAGTGAATCTCTATGAACTTAAAACTTATCATGAAGTGATTGATGAAATTTATTACAAAGTATCACATCTAGAGCCATGGGAAAAAGGCAGTAGGAAAACAGCTGGGCAAACGGGCATGTGTGGAGGCGTGAGTATGTTTTTCTAGTACGATACAATCGAATAAAGTATGTTTGCCAGTTGCTAATGAGTATGTTATCTAGAAAAAAGATATCAGATATAATTTATTTGAATGCCTGCAAGTGAGATGGCAGTAAAAATTATATTCCATTAATTTAAGTGGTTCAAATATTAATTGTTTGTTTTCAATGTCACATTCATATACCTATTTTTTTTTTTTTTTTTCATGTGCATTTATTTACTTGTGAATTTTTGAGTAGCATGTTCACGATAAATAGCATTCAATATAGTACCAAAACATTTTTTATATACAAATGTGAATGTAAATTTAACGTTTTATGCAGGTTCGCGGTGTTGGAGCTGGTGGCATTGTCTCCACTGCTTATTGTCTTCTCTACAAACTCTTCACTTTGAGGTTAACTAGAAAGCAATTGAATGGTCTCATCAATCATCCCGATTCACCATATATTCGAGCACTTGGGTTCATGTATATCAGGTAAATACAAACGTGAAATAGAAAAAAAAAATACAGACAAATATATAAAATTATTATTAACCTTGAAATATCACGTGGTCTCATTGTATAATCTAATTCAATATACGTCGAAAGCCAACTTTAATACAATTTCATTTGAAACATATACAATTTTAGATATACACAACCACCAGCCGATTTATTTAGCTGGTATGACGAGTACCTGGAAGACGAAGAGGAATTAGATGTAAAAGCTGGCGGTGGTCAAGTGATGAAAATGGGTGATATATTGAAGCAATTCTTGACAAAATTAGAATGGTTCTCAACATTATTCCCTAGGATACCAGTACCTATTCAAAAGGATTTGGAGCATCGTTTGAGTGAGAGATTTCCACAGCAGACGGCAAACGCAAGAAATGCTAAACCACCGATAACATTAAATAATCATGGAAAATACAGTAATATCAGTAACAATGGTGGTAGAAAGGATAATGGTAATACAACGTCAAGGAGTCAACCGCAGCAGCAACAGCAGCCTAGGCATATACCTGATAGTGAGGCGCAATGGGGTGAGGCTGAACGTACGAGCCACTGGCGAGCCAGGTGCGTCCACGTGGTATGAGTACAAATCACGTTATTATAAATTTTGCATTCAAATAAATCAACACATATTTAATTGATAATTTGCGAATTTTTAAACAAAGTATCTGATATACTTTGTATACATTTCAAATTATCTTTAAATATATCTTGATGAAAAGAACAATAAAAACTTGGTCCATTTACTTATATATCGAAGCTCTCTCGTTTAATTGTATTGTTACAGATCGGACGATGATCGTAAAGATAAATATAGAGAACGTGATCGAGAACGAAGAAGATCAAGAGATGGTGAACACTCGAGAGATCGCGGTAGAATAGATGAAAGGAAACGCGATAGACATTCGAGACGGCCCAGCAGAGACAAGAGTCGAGATAGAAATCGAAGGAATCGTAGTCGTAGTAGGGATAAAGTTACGAAAGATAAAAGTAGAGATCACCATCGAGAACGTGATAGGCATCGTGATCGGTAAGTGCCAATTATTTCTTTCGGTCAGAAAATTGGTTATGAATAAATAGTGTACTGTGTAGCTATGAATGAAAGTTATAGTGGTATGTTATGTAAAAACATATGCAGGAGTTCTCCTACAATCAACAATATTGTAGGAGAAAGTAAATGAAAACATATAAAAGTACTCATTTACAACATATTCAATGTATTTGTTTTTATTGGGATCTGGTATGTGCGTTGCACTTACTACATTTTACAATAAACAACGCAGTACATAATTTAATAATACACTCATACAAATTCATATCAATTCTCTGACCTGTTTCTATGCATGGCAATGTTTTTGAGTGATCGCTGATCGAATTTCAGAAGAAATTCGCCAATGGATTATTCAGGAGAATTGGCACGGGAAAAGGAGCGACAACGTAAAGATTGATAATGTAGAAAGAGCCAAGAGGAAGACTGTCAAATTTTACGGCGTAAACATTTGTACCTATTGAACATGAAGAAATACAATGATAAAACAAAGTAAAAGAAAAATAATATGGTAATTTAAGTTATCCGAAATTAGAACCGAGCCATTCAATCTAGCGAATGCATTCTATAATGTGAAATTGATATTCACCGGTCCATGAAGGGGAGTATTAGCCTAAAATTAGTTCATTTATTCATCATGTAGTTTACATGTTTTTATAAAATAAAATAATTCCTATACGAAATGCGGCTATTTATTATAAAATTAATTCTCCATTTCCAACAGGTCACTAATAATATCCATAAATAACCGATGCAATTAACATATTTATGATAAGAATATAGTATAAACAAAAAACATTAATTCATTGAATATGAATAATTTGTTGAAGTTATATTTTACCTTTCTATATACTCTTATTATACCATTGAATAATTTCGGATTTACACTTCAATAGATTTACGAAATGGAACTATACCTGATCTTAATGACTTTATTACCTCTGGCGACGCCCGCACTGAATTGCTCTATGTCATATACACTTTTATAATTACAATTATATCTTGGAAGAATATATAACCGATTTATAGCTTAGTGTTTCACAGAAGGCATTACATTTTCACCATTCAATTAGAGTTATTCCTGACATTTACGACCAACTTACCGCCATTTTTATTCCTCTGTCGCCAATTATCTTTTCACAGTCTGTCCAATACTTCAAAACTTCTTTGGATTTTCTGTAGATTCAATGTTCGAGCAATTTTCGTCAGTTGCCAAATGCTGCTTAGAGAGTACAGTAACTATTTGAAACTGTCTATGCATATAATTCAAAAGCATTTCATTCATTTTTGATTTAATTTTTACTTCGTATTTTAATTTTTCTTTTTCCAAGTGTAAATTAACAAATATAGATACCATTGTGAGTATTGGGATTTGATAAATATGACGGAGATAATTGAAAATAAAATTGAGAAGAGGTTGGAATCATATTGTGAATGTAATAAACGATATGAAGAGCTCATAGAGATTATGGACGATCATTATGTTCGTACAAGATTGGGATATGCGTATGATCGTTGGGACGAACGTCGGAGAGAAGATATACTCTGTCAATTTCAATCAATTATAGACAGACGTGATGAATTACGTAAATATATACATCAATACTTTATAGACAAGGTAATAGACAACAAAGTACTAAAAAAAAAATTGATACTGTAATAATTTAACATGTTGCATTTTATTATTAATTCTGTTGAAGATTGAAGAAACAAGCGAGGTAAATAGTAGGACTGCGTTATCAATGGAATATAATAAATTTAAAAGAATGTCATTGCAAAAGCCACCAGCATGGTCAAGTACATTAGAAACATCGTTGTCACATAAAAAATCAGTGGATTCCAAAAAGAGAAGCCGATCAAAATTCAGTAAAATATTAAAAACAATGAGGATACATTTCAATTGTTACAGTTGATTATAATTAATTGTTAATGGAAAGTTACGATTATATTAATTCCGTGGCAATAATTATTAATATAATTGGAACATAGGCATATAGTTTATTGCAATGTGACATAAAAATTTGTGCATGTATACTCGTCAATATTTTTATTCCAAACTACTATTAAGAATCCAATAAATTATGGCTACAAGAACAAATACAATTTGTGTTTATATTATCGCAATATTTTTTATCGTAATAAATAATGTAATAAAATATTGAGTGGTATTGGTTAATGGTTTGATTGATGGCTGGTATTTGGTTCAAATAATGACATTGTGTATAGAGAACCCTCAATTGCATTTCGGAAACAACAGTATTGCAATTAAAAATTGTCAATGTAAAAAAGCCAATTCAATATCTATATTTTGGTATATTTTAATTTAAGTGAATATTTATCCTATTAATTTTACGCCAATTACTCGAAGAAATTTAAATATCGCCGCTACCTAAATATATAATCCATCTACAAATTAGTTACCAACTATTTCTCACCATATACAAACCTCTTTGTTTATATGGAAATAAGACAGTATCATTTATTGATTTTTCAAACAATTCCCGCGTTTTTCAGTGTCCTTTTTCTCATGAAAATTAAATTTTCATAGTGTTAATAAAATTCAATTCATATACTAATATCTCCGTGCTATTTACAGTGTATTGTTTCATAAGAAATTGAGCCAAAAATAATTATTTATAAATTATATAGGCCTAATGTATCTGCTCTTTGTTTAAATGAGAAATAAACATGGCGTCAACAAGCTGCCACTTGGTCTGCCGGCACAGCATAAGTGAGTCAATTCAGTGAATCATGACGAGTCAGAGAATATTCCTGATGACATCGCAGATAAAACTCATAGCTCAGAGGTAATTGGATAATATAAAAATATGAAATAAGTCTCTGCTCTCCGTATATCCACATAATATACGTATTATTATTTTTCTCTCAATCTATTTATGTTTAGTTTACATACTGTCAGTTGTGTGTCGCTTCTGTCATACCCCATAAATTTTATGTCCTTGCAGATGATTGGCCGACGCTGTGCCCTCGTTGCACTTGGCGGGCTTTTGATTCTCGTACTTACCGTCAATATTTATTTTATTCGTATGATTGTGGAAAATTCATCGGAAAAATCATATTCCGGGAGTTTAGCACAGTCCAATAACAAAATCAAAGATGAAAATGTTGCATCAGGGGACAATAATAAATCGTTGCATAATAAAAAATCTATAACACGAGAAATGGAGGAAAAAATCAAAGCTGAAATGAGATTATTGCCATCGAAATATTTCAAACGTAATTCCAGCTATATAACATTGCTCGACAGATTGTTAACAGAATTGCGTGCGGTGTCGAACACTCAAGATGATATTTGGAGTATACCCAACAATAATGTCAGTTAATTAATCGTATAATACCAATTATGATCTATTTTTATATAAAAATAATTCATAATGAATTATAAATGTTTGTTTGTTCATTGTATTAGTGGCCCGATGCTCATCAATTATTGCCAGCGGCAGCACCTGAACTCGGCACAATATTTCAAGCTTTACGCAAATCTAAAATAATTAAAGTTGACAATGCTCATGTGGGTACGCAATTAAAATTAATGCTCACTTTGGATTCAAATATAAAAGCATTGTACAAACCACAATGGTATAAACGAGACACAATTCTCAATGGTCCTGTATATTTTGGAAAAGACAGGCACAATGCTGAAGTTGTGGCTTTTCATTTGTCATCACTTTTAGGCCTAAGACGAGTACCTCTTTCTATAATAAGAAAACGTAAATCTTTATCATTACCTCTGTTCATTTGCAATATAATATTTGTATCTAAATCTGTAGTTCAATTTTAATTTTAATGAATACTTTTGATTGTAGTAAATCTGACGGAAGTGCGTAGTCGTGCAACGCCTGAACTTTACGCAACAATGTACGATAAATCAAATGAAACTTGTTTCTATGGTGTTTGCCATTATTGTTCAGCGGCTGATCCAATTTGTAGTACAAAGGGAATGTTGGAGGGTTCATTAAGTCTCTGGCTACCCTCATTCATAAAACTCTTCAAACATCGTCATCCTTGGCAACGAACATACAAACGCAATAAATTGGCATTATGGGAAACAGATCACAATTATTGCGATAAGGTTATTTCATTCAATTAAAATTCCAACATTATTATTTCCCGTTGATATTGTTATGTTTATCGGAAATAAATTTTATTTTTATAGGTTAAAGAGAGTAGATCTTATGCGCCACATGCATCAAGCCGCCTTCTTGACTTAGTTGACACAGCGGTATTTGATTTTTTAATAGACAATGGCGATAGACATCACTACGAATTGGCTCAAAAGAATTTTCATAATCCCGCAGTGTTATTGCTCGATAATGGAAAGAGTTTGGCTAATCCTGATGTTGATCATATTGATATTTTAGCGCCGCTCTATCAATGTTGCATGTAAAATTGATTATTCACTTGATATAACGTTTATATTTTTGCTTATCCGCTTTTTTTTTTCTACTCTATGAAATTGAAAATGTATTGGGTATGCTTTAGGATCCATAAAACGACGTGGGACCGACTTCATTTGCTTGGGGGCGGCGCTTTAAGTGAGTCATTGCGACGACTTGTCGCTCATGAAGCTTTAATGGCTGATGTATTGCCATTAATTACCGACGATCATTTGAGCGCGATGGACAGAAGATTGCTCACTATTTATGCCGTTGTCGAGTATTGCTTAAAACAAAAAAAATATGCTTCTAATGTTATCCTAGATCATCGATGAATGGAATATAGAAATGAAATTAGGTAAATTGATATTATTAAATAATCCATTGTTTAAAAATCACTGCCATTGTACAGTTCAATATTAAATTAATGTGTAAACAAAATAATTTATATATCATATGTACTTTCATTGTATGACTTGTGAGTTAAAGATAATGAATTGTTTGGATTGGTAATTAATTAATGTTAATTATTTGAATAATCTTAATGATTTATTTTTTATGACACAGTTATGAATATTATTTTATGGGAAATTTTGGGGTGCAGCGCAGTACAGCGTATGTATAAATACGGTACAAACGGTAAAAAAATCTGTAAATGCGACTGTATTATGATTAATTTACATTCACATTAAAATCTTTCATTCATTTACGAAATGATTATCGCAGTAGTAGCATTCAAATATGAAATTGGAGTAAAATGGCGTATAAATATTTATCAATTTTATTTTTACAATTATGCATTGTTCCATTGCAATATTTTTTTTCATTTGTTTATTTGCTTTATTTTAGTTTTCCTTATTCCATTTCCTTTTTTTTTCCCCCTCAGAATAAGAAAATGGAAATGATTTTTGTTTTTCTGCATCCCTTGATTCTAAATCATTTCGATTCTTGTGAATATATATTTACAAATAATATTTGACCAGAATTACTCTCACGTACCTTACTGGCTATTTTTTTTTTTTATAAATTTTTTCGTTTTACTGAGAATATATTTATATATATAGTTGATCGTACATTTATATAAAATTCAGCGCCATTATCGTCAAAGTAAATTGTGTATATATTATATCAACATGTTTCTCTTTTCCTTTCTTTTGTTTTCAATTAAATAGAGGTTTTGTACGCGAACTTGTATAAATATACTATTCCCGGAGTACAATTGATTCGTAAAAATGTTAAATTGTGTGTGGTTTATTTATTTCTTTATTTTTTCTTGTTCTTTAAATAAATTTTCGTTTTATTCTGTTGTTTTTTTTATATGTAGTGTTTATACGTATGGAGATGGCACGAACTTTTCATCAATCTCCCTCAATCGCTCTTCACATTATTATCGTTGGAAATCGACGCTACTTCCGTTATTAATACTGTAATTACTTCCACCATTTCTCTATCACGCATAATCCAACTTCACATTACAAATTATTCTGTCTATCAATGTTTGTCCACGATTTTAATATTATTCGTTTATGTTATTTCATCTTTGCATATAAATTGTATATATGTGTTTAAAATAGAATCATACTTCTGCCAACATGAGAAATGTGTTTTACGTGAACTCATTGTATTGCATATTGATGATGATTTAACACTTCTCAATCGTAATATTGGAATTATCGCTATAGAGTTATCGCAGTTTTCTTTCTCTGTTTTACTTTTTCATATTAGACCGTTATTGGCAACTATTTATTATTGAACAAATGTGTTTATGTTGCAAACGTGATTATTTACTTTGATTGAATATTCTCGACACATGCAAAATGTCTGTATTTATTTATTTATTTATCTATTTCTCTTTCATGAAATCACGTTCTTTTGTTTAAAATCAAAACTACAAATGTCCCTACCAATATGTATACGGTGAATTGTCTAGAATCAAATAGAGTTTATTCAACATCCATCACATCCAGACTCTCATCAAATGTCCGAGTGAGAATAAACTTGTCAAAATATAGGCAGTATTCTAAATTATTTGTCTTATAGCCATTGAATAGGATGGCATTCGTACACATGTGAATAAATTCACATTCAATTTCACCATTTGCTTCGGTTATTAAAGTGTCGATCAATATACACAAACGCATACAAACACACAGACAAAGGTGCTCGATAAATAATTGGAAAAATGTCTAAAGTGCAGATTCAACTCCTCTCGATGATGATGATGTACTTGTGCTGAGTTCTTCCGAGTGTCGAGTGTGCGATGAGTCTAACGATGTCACAGAATCACTGTCATTGCTGTGCGGACTCGAATAATTGGCTGCTTCCTGCAGTCTCATTAGCATGTTCAACTGCAAACAATGAAAAATAAAAACATTTTTCCCGGGATAAATAAATTCCGCTGTATCAAATAAAGATGAATAAATATAAAAGTTAAAAGAAAATGATAATGGTTAAACTTACCAGAGGATCGCCTTCGGTATCGCTGTGTGCGCTGCCAAGACTCTTAACACTGGACGCACCAACACCCGATGTATGTCCTGAACTAACGACATCATAACCAACATCCTCAGGACGTAAACGCAATAAAGCGTCACTACCACCATGAACAGCGTGGGTAGAGATCCAAGGATAGCTTGATGTAATAAATTGCGCTGGATCTTCCCATGCACCGTCAGTATTGCCATTGCCACTCGTACGCCTGCCATATAGTGTTAATCCTTCACGTACAGCCTCAACTAAGTATGGAATAACGGAATAATTCCATAGATCAGTGAACCAAACTTGTGAACCGGCAACTTCCATTGGACACGAGAGAAATAATCGCGGTCCTATTGTCACATCAGAACTGCTATGTGTTTCCAAGAATTTATTGAGATGTAGCCATACGCGCGGTAACCATTCAACAACTGCAGCCATTTCAGCGTTTCGTGTACCATCAATGTCGCGTAATTCGTGTTCAAGCAATTTACGCCGTAAATAACGACCCAAGAAACCTTTGACTGGCTCCATGTGGTTTGCACACAATACCCATCGGAAATTATGATGCAATTGAAGATTTGTTGTGCTACAAGTTGCTTGGCTCATAGTGCCAATTATTGCTGGACATGATAGATGCCGAGTGCCAAGAAGTCCACTAAATAATTCACCGAGCGATGCCGCGTGTTGAAGATTCTCAAGTATAATAACTCGTGGCAATTCATCGGCGGCATTTGAATCACAGCGTTCGGCAATGTGCGCTAAATATTGTCTTAGCTCTTTGCTCGATTTATGATCGACATTAAATGTTGCAACAGCCGCAGCATCTTTTGATTCTGCATCAGAGTCAACGAGGGCGTGCGCAAGTTTCCCAGCTAAATAACTTTTGCCTGTGCCACTTGGACCACATAAAATAACACGTCGATGTTCAGTTAGCAGTGATACAAGACGTTGGACAATTGATCGAGGAATAAGTGTGTCGATAGCCAACCATGAATATCCTGACAGTACAAGATATATTGTTTTTACATGGCCAATTAAATAACCACATGGCAATAATTCGGGATGATGTGAGTCGGTTGTGCATCGTGACGCTTCACCAAGATGATATGCGGCAACGCATTCAACTCCCAGACCTAAATTAGTAACAGGATCAACGCGCGAAACATAATCTTTGAAACAGCGACGCACAGTCGAGTCCAATGAATCCCATGTTGTTTTATTCGATATGCGAACATTGGCAATAATACAATGTGGCGGTTCGCCAATTCCAATTCCATCATTATTGCCGGATATAAGATTGAAATTGAAATTGTTTTCGCTACCGAGATAAACAGCGACATTTATACGCTTGCCATCTGTATCTTGTTCGATAACCTGTTCGTTAGTTGTAGATTGACAGAATGGCCTTGCATTCGTTGCAGCAGCAGGATGTTCAGGTACACCAAGATCCTCGAGTTGATGATCATTTGATGATGTATGATCGCCATTTGAAAGCGCAGCAACACTCGATGCCACTTCTGTCATACTAAACCGCCGTTCCGGATCACTTGGCAGTGACGATTGTGACGATGTTAATGACTTTGAAGTTACCAAACGCTGTAGACGTTCGTTGTTTTGTTTCAAATTTAACATTTCATTCTGTAACAGCATAAATATAAATAACATTAAATGTTAACGAGAAAAAAAATTAATGCTACCTGTCTCTGCAACAATAATTACAAATCGTATTATCTTTTATTTCAACGTACAATTTATTATTTTTTTCTTTTTCACTATCCCCTTTTATTACTTTTTGCCGATGAAAAGGCAAGTAAATTGACGGCTATTCTTCAAAACTAACTCCCGTAAAATTATATGGCTGTTATGACTAGTTATTACTTTATGTCTCGATTTTCATTATAATATGTCTGGGGTAAAAAAAATATGGCGTAAGGCGCAACATATATATATATATATATATAAATACGAAGGTTGGTATCGTAATCTTACCCTCATCTTGATGACAGTGTCCTTGAGAGATTCCAATTGATGTGCTGATGACAGTGCTTCAAGTCTAATATCAGTGAGCACCATATCTTTTTCTCGCAATTGCTTCTTCAACTCGTCAACATCCTCATCGTCCTCCTCTTCTTTTTTATACAATGCCGAGCTACTTTTACTCCCACTCAATGCATTCTCATGTTCCGGTGATTTTTGCTGACCATTCGCTGTCTTTTGGCCATGATTCTGATGGGAATTATCATGTTTCACAGCAGTTGGTAATCGTGGACTGTTTGGAGCGCTCAATTCACCGCCCGCACCCTCTTTACAATCTTCAACATCGGACACGGAGCCATGTCGATTTTTACGTGACCTCGAAAACGCTTTTGAAAATGAGCTACGTAACCATCCTTTCTTTTTGTGATGACTGCTCGCTGAACACGCGCTACTCAATGAATTCAATGATGTCACACTGTCAGCCGATAGTTGTCGGGCCATTGACGAGCCCTGATGATTGCTGTATCCTGTACAGCCAGTTGTGCCTGAATCCGAGTCACCCAGGGTGTGCCGACGACCATTTGGTGATGTACGACTGTTTAAAGTTGCCTCTGCGCTTTGCTTTCGAAGCCTCTCAATAGTTTCACGCAATTCATGAAGCTCCGAGTCCTGTAAACAAACCCAAGTAATATAATATACCAAATGAGAAAGCCCTTCATTATTTTCTCCTCCGTAAACTATATAATTTGTTATTTATGTTAAACGAGAATAAAGACGAGATGAAAATTGGTGGTTTGTATGCAGAGAGATTTTATTGTTGCAACATGAGGAAGCAATATAAAGTATGTATGTAGGTATATAGAAATGTAAAAGGAAGTGAAATATTGTTTTATCTTTTTATTTTTATTTTTTTCTTTGTTCATTGGCTCCAGCTCATTCTTATCATTTATTCCGTGAACTGGACAATATAATTTGCTACGACAGCAGGTGCAACTATCGGAATCACTGAGAATAGAATTGCTGCTCCAAGAATCAGCCATGCTGTATAATTGTCTCAATGTCTTTGACGTGGGTTCTGACGGTTGGTCAGACGTGTCTTCGAAATAAAATGAGCACTTATTTATTGTACCTTGTATTCTATCAATAGCTTGTGCGCCAGTGGCATTTACAATCGCATCAGGTATTATCTCCTTTGACTGTAAATTACTAGTGACATTGTTAAACACGGCGTGTAAATTTTTTGTATTGTCCATTATTTCTTCACATCGTTTAGACCTTTCTACTTTTAAATTTTTTAGTTTTTTACGATTTCTCATGACAACTGATGTTTCTTCCGTATTTTTTTTTTTAAATTCTGCTCTTTCTTTAAACGTTTGGATGATGGCGCTCGTGATTTAGAATATGATTTGGAAGTTTCACTATTATCTACATCGGACAATTGTCCATATTTTTGCTTTGAAAATATTTTTCCCAAGCCGGAAATCACTGGCAATAATGTCCGAGGATAATCAATACGATTCGCTAATTTTTCATGCTTCTTATTTATTGTAGTTTCTTCCAACGGACACAATTTATTATTGGCTTTTATTTCGTGTCTGTGCATTACAATTTGTACTTTGTTACGGTCATAATTTGTTTTCCTCACTGATTGCTTAATGAAATTTATAATTTCGTTATGTCGTCGGTTGAAATATGAAGCCAACGCTCCACTAACACTTCAGAATGAATCACAATCATTGTTTGTTATGTGCAATTGCTTTGCCAGTGAATTAATGACACACTCCTCAACGCCAAATTGATCGAATCAAAATTTTCTCAATTAATGGAACTGTCTTGTGGCATAGAAAGTGTATACTTTTCGCTGCATTATATACAAAGAAGAAAAAAATGCGGGCGCCAGGATAAATTTGATCACAGATGACAAGAATAAGGAGGAGGACGAATAATTTTGATGCGGAGATGAATGAACAAGGGGCGATGACAAAAAAAAAATAAAAAATAAAGGATATGAATGTACACACAAAAGTTCGAGGATATTCAGTTGCTTTTTTATTTCCGTTTCAAATTATCTCATAGTCGCTCCCGCATGGATGATTCAGCTTTTCCTCTCTCACTCTGTTGCTTCGATACAATTTTTTTTTTCTCATAGACATTTGACTGTATACGTCGACACTGATCAAAATTGTTCGACACGCAGAGAAATAATGAGAATATAGTTTAGTTAGCAGACCCTGTTGGTTTTTTTTATTGTTGACAAGAGATTAGGCAAATTTGGTAGTCGGTTTGTAATTATAAAAATAAAAAATATTGGACATAATTGTTTGCCTCAGGCTTTCTCTCGTTATATTTCGTTTTCATCTTTTTCATTTTCTGTTTACTTATTTTTCTTTTATTTGACCAAGTATCTTGATCGTTTTGAAAAGAAAGCGAATGGATACAATAAAGTAGAACCGGAAATTGACTCACCTTCTTCTCGGCGGTCGCAGTGAGTTGTTGTAGCCTCTGGGTCATGTTCGACAAGGACTGCTCGAACGCTGACACAACGTGGGCCTATAACATAAACATTGTCCAAGTTAACACAATGATGAATAACATATTCTACAAGTATTTTTACTGGATTCTTCCCCCCCAGCCCATTCATATAAATCACCAATATATCAGT
Source organism: Galerucella tenella (assembly GCA_910591685.1). Classification (NCBI taxonomy): domain Eukaryota; kingdom Metazoa; phylum Arthropoda; class Insecta; order Coleoptera; family Chrysomelidae; genus Galerucella; species Galerucella tenella. Next base: position 95,629 of record CAJUYH010000611.1, read on the forward strand.
TATATAAACATTAATCAATTGGTTGTGTATAAAATAGAATGGAAGGTATTTGAAATAATTTCTTAAATTTATAAGTATTATTTTTAAGTATAATACACATTATTCATTGGTATCTCTTTATTTAACATTTATTTCTAATACATAAAATATAAATAAAGTTGTAAATCAAAGTCGATTGAAAATCGTAATTCTTTTAAGTTTTGATTTTTTTATGTTTCTTTGCATTAGAAACGAATTGACTCAATGCATTGTCATGCGTTACCTGTTTCACGTGAATTTTCCATTCAACGTTGAATATATAATTACCTGTAAAACTCAACTCGACAGGCTGACTTATAGAGTCATGCAATTATCATGCTGATATTTCTCAATGCAACGCCAAGGGTTCGCGCCAGTTGATCTCTCTATACTTATTCCAACGCATGGCATTTAAATTGTTGCAGTTTCAAACACATAGCTGCCACATACGTGTATATATATATATATATATATATATATGTGTGCATATAAATAATTAGTCACACCGTCAGGTGTATATGGTAAAACAACATATTATACTTTAAGTGCTCTACAATCAACATATATAAAATATATAATCTGAAAAGTGGACCGACAATCTGCTTATTATTGCACGCTCGATCTTCAAACTCCCACAATAAATTTCAACTATATTTCTTCACATTCATTTCCATATTCAGTTATAGTATCTCTTTCATTTGCTCTTTATCCCGAGTAAAACCATAAAAATGTTGCAATCTCTTATCTGTTTCATCTCAAAAAAAAAAAAACAAAACAAATTAAACCAGATTATTATTTATCAAGAGGAAAATCTGTTTTAATGAATATCATTTTTTTTTTTCTTCACTTTCATCATCATCAAGTACTACTTCCTCAATATAATATTTTGAGTGACTACTTGAATTTATCCATTAGTGAAATAGGATTGGATGAAGAGGATTCAGGTGCACTTCTGCTTATTCGTATCAAAACTATATAAATATATTTAAAAGCTGACCTAGATAAGTAAAAAAAAAAAAAACGATACAAAACTTCATCAAGCAGCATCTAAATTATAATGAAAGAAAGAAGAATAATGAATTGAATAATATTTATGTGTTCATGGAATAAGTCACATAGGTTTCTATGTTGAGGTTTCTTTGTTTAGTGGCAGTAGTGAACTGAAGAGAAGAGAAAGAAAGACAAAGTGTAGCGTACGCACATTCTGAGAAAGTGCATCAGATTGCAAGTGCACTGTGTATATATGCGTACGTATGTGCGTATGTGTGTGTGTGTGTCTGTGTTTGTAACGACAAGAAGAGGAAGAGCTGAATGCATATATGCATATAACTTGAACGCAAGAGCTACGTCTCTATCGGAGCGAGGAATCTTGTGGCTTTTACGATGGTAATTCACGGTGGTGGCTCGTCTACACCAAACGGGTGTCTCAGAAATAGAGCATCAAGTCCCATCATTTAATGTCGCTCTACAAAACATCAAACAGCTGATTCTGATAATAATTATGATGATTTCATGATGTTTATATACCTAACAGTTATTATAATCCACCGTTTTAATTTGTTAGTATACGGATTGATGGCAAATAACACTAATTCATGTGTGAATTTATATATTTATTTTATTTTTATGTTTATTCAATTTGTCATGGTGTAATAAAGCAGTCTTGTATGTTTATTATTTGTTGAAGTTCTTTTGATCTCCAAATCAGAGTGAGTCAAATCGAGTTGTGGGTCTAATCGGATATGTATATATATCCGGTGCTCTTGACGCCCACATTGATATATACACACACGAGAAGTATCAATAGCGATCACTATCACTTTAACTAAACGTGAGAGAGCACTCGAAAAACAAAAAAAAAATATATATATATATATATTGATTTGTATTTATATACCTTGCGCCCATTGAGAGAAAATACATTGCGCAAGAGTCTTCATTAGCTCTTCGTGCCTTCCATTCATTTTTTTTTTTCTTTAGTTTGAATACAACTACCAGTTCTCACTTCCTCTTGTTCTCGTATTCTTTTATTTTTTTTTTCATTTGCTTTTATTCCACTGTTCGGTTTTTCTCGTCGCTGTCATCTCATTGTTTCACTGGGTTCCAGAGGGATTGTCGATGAAACTTGGCGAGAGAACTCGATGCAATTTACGAGTTTACAGTCGTCTTCACGCCCACAGCTCTCTCTATGTATTCTTTTCCTTTAGTTTTATCTTCTTTTTTATTTTTTTACAGGCTTTACTGCTTTTCACTTTATTCATTTTCCCCGATGCTGCTTCCCCCTCCGCCCATGGGAAAATAGGAAACAAAATCTATATATATATATATAGTGCAAGCAAGATATATGAAGACCTCTATGTATCTGTGTATACTCTATTTTATCTCTGACATATTTAACATCGTCTATTTTAGATTCATTATGTCACTCAAATATAGCTCTATTCAAATATGTATATAATTGACATAGATACAATTATGAAATGAAAATAGAACTGATTAAATAGGCATATGTATAAATGTAAACATAAAATGTTGACTATTTAGTAAATTATGGCGTCGTCTAGTCTGGACATTTACAACGTCGCCAAACATTTATAAATTAAATTGTCAGTGTATGCATTAGTATCTGTATGTGTGTGTGAATTATTTACAGCAAAAGGTCGGGGGGATGAGTTAATCAGACCCGAAAAAAAAAAAAAAAAAAAAAAAAAGAATTGAGCCACTTAAATATATTCTTAACACGTAATTTCCATATCTATCAATTGACATTGAATAGTAATAGGATATAAAAGACATTACCAATAAATAATTGAATGGAATTTTGTTGAACTCCAAATGTCCTGTTGTATTCATTTTTTTTAGTTTATATAGTATATAAAGAAATTTTTGTGTGTATGTATCTGTACATGTACATATGTGTAAAAGCAACTTGAACGGCAGAACAAGGCCTGTCTCTGTTGCCTTTACGCTTCATATACATATGTGTTTTTGCTGCTTGAGCTTTCCGGTTGTGTTTTTATTACCAACGAGTAAGTAAAATGCCCCTCCACTCGTTGTGTGAATATAGAGCTCAACTGAATATGTATATGAACACGAGTTAAATGAAATGAAAGAAGCAAAGTAAAACACTCGTAAAATCGCACGTGGACTTACATAATTGCACTATGCCTACGCATCACTGAAAAATAACTGAAGTTTCATTTCAACATAAAAATATTTAGACATGAAAATAAAATGCTTTACTTTGACGTAAACATTTTATTTTCTTTTTACATCTTTTTTCTTTTTTTTTTTTTTCGTCATATAACATTATGTGTAATTCCCCTTTTGCAATTCTTATCTTTCAATATATCCCACGTATGAATATATTTTTTTTTGTCCTCAACAACGGATGGATCCGATATACATGAGAAAATGCATGATCTGCGATGCGTTACAATTAAATTGGGCTACCAGTTCCCATGCAAGTGTCTTCCTCTCTGTTTCCCCCCCATTGTCTGTCTATTTATTCTTTTATTTCTCCAACCTATTCCGCTTAAAAAATATTCCAAATAGTGCTATAATCATCTCAAGAGTGTAAATGTTACTATTACAAAAGGATTTTGCCCTTCAATTTTTTTTCCATTGACAAAGCCACACAATATTCTGGTGTTGTTGAGTAAAAATACCACGGACGAAAAAACCAGTTCGTAAAATGAATTAAACTAAACAGGTGCGTGGTAAAGTGAATTGACTCAGCTGTAAATATTTTTTTACTGCGGTACTAGTCTATAGAAATTCCTAAAGACACCATTTCATTCACTCACTTTATTTTCTTTCATTTATTTATTTATTTATTTATTTAGTTTTTTCTCTTTTAATTCTCGTGGAAAGTTTTGAATGACGATGAGAAAAGTTGAGGAGTGTAATGCCTCATAGAAATGTATAGAGGAAGTTATGATCAAGAGTTTGGCATATAAATCAAAATTATTTAAGAGGGTGTGCTATATAGATGGTATACACGTGTCTTGAATTTGTAACGCTTCGGGCCCATGACCAGAACCCACAATACAACATACGGTTTTTATCATCATCCTGGACCGGTTTTCCACTCACTAAACATACATATATATTATTTAGATATAAATAAAGAAATAAGTATGTACCATACATATGTTTCGTGACAAGAGAGATGTAAATGATATTTTTCTACGATCGCTACCTGCTTTCCCGCAATTTATTACTATTTTTTTTACTCTTCATTCTATGTGGCATTGACGTGTCTGTCTTGTCTTATCGAGACGACATTGCTGTAAAGTGAACGAGGTAAATTTCAGGGATGAAATCAATTCGACATTTAATAATGGAACAAAAACAAAATAATATTTTATCGTGATGAAAGATAAAAGTGAAATTGCAATTTTTCCTTTTGGTCCCATCATCAATTTCTATTTGAATATTTTTCCTCGTGATTTGTCTAATTTTTTTCCACATCACAATTTGGCGCACTGTTGAATGTAAGTGGCGATAAAGTGAGTTAAAGTCTGCACTGTTGATTCAACGATTTAAGTTAAATAAATGCAAATAAAATAATTGCACCAGCACGAGGGAGCTGGTTTGTATGTGTGTGGCAATGGAAGAAACACTAACATGGGGCGTCAAGCGCGTCTAATTATTCAATCGGGTATCCAACCCACGCTTCGTTATGAACCCAACCGGGCTCGTCACTTATATATACACTCCCTATGCACATTATTACTGACATATTAATGTCTTCGACATTAATTTTATTTAATATAATCAACTGTAGGTATATATATCTATAAAGGGCATTTTGAAAATTAATAATAATATAAAATTGTATAGAAAATAGAAAATAAATATAAAATTATTTATATAATTTACCTGCAATGTGGGACAGCTACGGTGTCGATATTTCCTGGTGGCAAGTTCCCACCAGGGTATAATCGTGTTCTCATTGCCTCTGGGTTTAACAGGATTACTCACTGCATGTTCGTATAATGGTTCGAGGACTGTGCCTGAATGTCGTTTACATGACAAACCACCATCGTTTGATGGTGATGACGATGGCGATGAGGATGACGATGCGTTACGTCGTCTTGGTAATGTTGCAAATCCACCAGTAGCAGTGAGACCCACAATTGAATTATCATCGTCAGATTCAAGTGAATTGTGTCGAGTGCGTGATAAAGATGAAAATTTATTATTTAAAAGTCGATCAATTCGTTGGAGCGATGCCGATGAATGTGATACACGCTCACGTTTAATAGTATTTCTTATTGCTTGGCTTTGAAGAATTACATCAGTTGCATCCATTAGATAGAGTGGATAGAGATCAATTGGAGAAAAATTATTTTCATGCGTCTCATCATTATTTGTGACGTCAATTGTACTTGTGCAAGATCGTTTCAGCCTTGGTGAATTTTTTTCACCATCGAGCACATCTTCACTGGACTTGTGAAGTGGCCGAGGTGTTGAGACTTTAGTTTTTCTACATGGCAATGTATCGTAACGTCGCTCACTAAAGCTATTTTCACTATCATTATTCTCGGATAATACATTGGGATTTTTTTTTCGCGTCTCCTCAACTCGAGAACGGCTTCTCCTCAGGGTACCGGTGACCCGGGGTCGTCTCACGTGTCGAGACTCATCGTCAGACTCAATCTCGGGGTCGAGTATTCGGCCTCTGTTCAAGGTGATGACCGTCGTACTTTGATCTTGCGTACGCAAGGTCATAATATCGTGTCCTGACGATCGATTCCGTCGCACAACATTGGAAATTGGCTCCATTGCGGGATATAGAGATTCGTCAAACGATTTTGGCGATGGAAAAATTTTTTTACGTAGAGTTTTTGGTGATCGCATCGTAATTTTATTGTGCGGTAGATTCGTTAGACTTTCACTGATTGCGTACAGTGATTCTGTAGACTTTGTCGATGATGTTGTGGTTGATGTTGAACCAGTTGAATGTCGTGAAGTATTTTCAATTGATGATGAGCGTGGCAATAACTTGGGTGGAAGTTTCCCAAAGGAATTCGGACGTCTTTGTGAAATTGTATTACGCAATTCTAATTTATTTTTATTTCCCTTTTCATCGTTATTTTCATCAAAGTCTGATGTGATTGGAAGCATTGGTGCCATATTCCTCTTTCTCCGAATGCCATAAAGACAGTCTTCATGATTTTGATTGTCTGATTTAACAACTCGATTAATTGTACCGTAACCAGAATTGGTATTTTGAGAATAACCAAGTTCCTCACAGCTCTTGTCAATTTCCGCCAGGTTTCTATTGATATCTTCAATATATTTAGCAGTTGTACGATAGAGATCACCACTTGGGACATAATTCTCATCAGTAAGTGATTTAGTTTGATTGTGGTTCGTTTGATCTTTTGCACATGGAACATTTGGAATATCATAAATTGGTTGTCGACATTTAATTTCATCTGTAATTTCACTTGTTTTCGAAATAACTTTTGGATATTCCTCAGTCACTGTATCATAATAATTCTCCCGATCATCCAAACTTTTATCCGATTCATTTTCAACATCTTTATGATTTACAATCGAATTCACAATATTTTCTGTAATTCCTCCAGGATTTATTTCCATCGCTACCGAATCATAAACATTGTAATCATTAGAATTCTTTCTATTCTCAATTTGTTTCTGACTGGCAAAAGTGTTTAATATAATTTTTCTTTCCAATTTTGAATTATTTGAAATTGCATTAGATTTTTTGTTATTCCGTCTCAAGGTACCGTAATTCTCCAGGAGTTTATTTTTGCCAGTATCGGACCAACGTGGCACCTGATGAATTTTTTCGTTTGTCAATGAACCATTGGCGGAGAGAATTGGTAAAGCATACGGCCCACCAGTTTCTTTTAGCAGTTCCTCAGAATCTGAACGGTAAAGTGCACGAGGTCGACTTCTTGGACGAGATCGAATGGTCGCATAACCATCGTGAACACGTCTTGAGCATACATTCAAATCCATTTTGTTTTTCTTTCCACCCACACTGTTATACACATTACCAAAGTTTTATTTTCGATATATAATTTAATCCATCCAATCATGTATTTATGTTTTCGTATTTTTTCGAATTAATAACGTCCACTAAATGCACACAAAAACTTTTTGATTCAGCCTGATTATCCACATATACTCAGCATTATTATTTTGCTTTCAATTATATTCATCTGGAAATATAAAATACGTCGTCTTATGAAAATTGCTTCGCCCACTCGTTCACTTCTTTTTTCACATATTTTAGTGTGAATACGTTGCGTCAACTCAACACGAAGATGGAATCGAGAGGAACCCAATCGTCAGAATATCACCAAATCTCATAGCGATAAGAATAAAAAAAACGTGGGGTATGATAATAAAATAAAAATTTGCACACTTTCGCACGTATCATTATGACCTCAAAAATTCATTTTTATTTTTTATTTTTTTCATACCACTATAAATGTAAATATCACTTGTCAGTATAATACATAACGTATAAACAACATCGTTGTCGATTCACTCTAATACCTATGTTGAATGACCCAAATCGACCCGAACTTCGAGAGTCTTGTTATCGCGGTCGCTTCAAGAGTTCCAAGTACTTCAAACGCGTGTAACTTCAGTAAAAGCAGCAGCCAATTCTACCACGCGTAACGCGATTCTCGATAACACTCACATAGATATATATAGAGGTCTGCTCTATTCACTCACCTGCAGATTGGCTTTGAGTTTATTATTACAATTTATGAAGTTTGCGCGATGTGAAAGGAATAAACGAAGATGAAAATGAAAAAAAAACAGCAACAATCAAATTTCTTTACTTTATAGAGCGATACAATTGCGCTCATTTTACATATCAAGTAATTGAGATATAACAAAAATAATCTAAAGAAGAAAACATATATATATATATATATATATATATTTCTTTTTTATTGATTCAAGAGATCATTATATCAATAAGAAATGAAGAAAGAAAAAATAAAAATAAACAGATAAATATTCGTTGATTAGAAGAGACGAATGTAATTGGATATTTGTGAATGAGATCAAGTGAGAGAACAGTGGGGTGGTGGGCATGGGGTCGACTACCCAGGAAATATATGTTGTCCGTCCTTGTTATACTGTAGCAAGGCAACCGCGCACAACAGCAAATATAGTGTATTGTGCAGTGTGTGTATGTTTGTGTATGTATTCATACATGGCACATAGAGAGAAAATGTTACTTGATCTGGTATCGAGAAGGCGAGATGCAACAGACACATGCACACACGAAAAGATGTGTCGGCTAACTAACAGGGTGGTATTGGTTTACCAGTATCCACTTCTACACAATAATAATCACAACTACATCCACATAGACAATCAAGCCACCCTCAATATATTATCCAAGTATGGCAGTAGCTGGTGGACAAATGCCATATTGGGTTCTTCCAGTTATTTCCAAGTTAGGGAACTGTTGAGACTCTGTGTCTCGCTTCTAGATAGATAAGATACCTACAACAACCAATGTGAATGTATACGCCCTCTACGATGAAGTATTCAACCAACTCCCGTGTGAAGTAACAATGCGTGTGATGATGGGAACAAAAGAAAAGAAATAAAAGCGAAGAAAAACGAAGAATTACGAACAAAGCAATGTTGAATATGATTTATTAAAATATATACTTTGCACAGTGTTGACGTGAAAGTTTTTAATTATGATTGCATCGAATTTAATGTATCGAAATTGCCAACTTGCACAATAATCTTCGACCATACAACTCTTTAAATCACTTTCATGGATTAATCAATAATTACTATGAATATAATGTAATGTAATATAATTGACATGCTGTCTTCTCTTTATTCTCGAATATTTTTAATTATTTCCACTTGGCAAAGTACGAGGAAAAGAAATAAATAATGAAATAAATAAATAAATAAATAAATGAAGTGAAGCTAACGGGAATGTCCATGACACGCGAGGACAAATATATATAAAATCGTTCGTTTTAACAGGGAGTGTGAAGAGACCGGTCACAAAGCCACACACATACACACACAACATATATCTTTAATGATATTCGCCAACTCTCTTGATATTTTGAAAGGCGTGTGATGTAATAATGTCATTGACTAATATGATTTTTATTTTCATTTATTATTCTTCTTACATATATACACACATCCATAGACTACTTCAATTCGCAAATGAATTCTCCAACGTTGCAATACCAAGAGACAAACAGACAGAGAGACAAGAATTAAAATGAAAAAAGGAGCAACGAAGAACGATGGAGTCTCATTCCAATTCTATATTTAACGATTAGCTAAATGTTGAGTCGTAAGAAATTCATATACATTACAAACACAGACCACCTTCGATTTAACTGCTGATACGAAGACATTACTGTTAAACAACATCCTATACCACCTGGTGCAGCTGTCTAGACTCTATAAGCCATGGCACACTCGCAGTTTATTCCGGAAGTGACACGAAACGATAATGAAGCTCGTATCGATCACCAGAGCATAAGAGATAAATTTCTCTAGCTTACAAGAAACTCGTGGCTCTGGAGAAGCATTTTCTTATCCACAAAGATATATAAAACATTCTGTAACTAAATATATATATATATATATATATATTTATATATTCACGAGTAGTGAAAAGAAGAACAAGAGCAAGAAGAAGATAATGTTCCAACTCACGTGTCCGCTTTCCGCTGACACGCTTCGGTTTACCTGCTATTTTGTATTCTACACCCGCGAGAAATACCACGCTTATATACACTCTATCTGGGTATGAAGAATAAACCTATACAAAAAGGCAAAAAAGATGAAAATATTTTCTCAGTGCAAGAGAATACTATGCTGAGATATCTATTCCTATATTTTTCTTCAGGGTTTATACGACGAATTATCTATACTGCAAGCATTATATAACTTAAAAATATACAATAAATATATATCTGTGTGTATATATTGATGTGTGGAGGTCACAGGGGTGTAGTGTACTCACTTTTAAACTGTGAAAAGGGCGACGAGTAAAATGAGAGTAAATTGAAGATAATATCGTAGAACGTGTCACGTATTAGGATCTTCAGTTAAAGCCTCCAGGGACTCTTTATAACACGGAATTTCTATTTTACTCTCTCGCTTACTCATTTCATTTGCTCATTGTTTGTCTATATATGTATATATATATTGTGGAGAAAGAACGAGGAAGAATATAGGCGAGGAAAACTCAGCAATCGTGATGATAATTAACTGCATATACAGAGTTTCTTGAGTTTCTTCAAGTACCGTTTATCGTTTTACGCGGCGGCAAAGTTTAATGCCAGCCACAACTGCGACCTCTTCACCGTTTTGTCTCTTTTTCTATATGTGTATAAGATGGACTTGGTGAGTTCACACAAGCCACATATCCTCATAAACAATCATAAGACGAAACGAGAGAAAGATAGAGGGTGACAGTGATCGGCAATGAATAATAAATATTTATACATATCTAATTGATGTTGATAATCATTTTAAATCATCTCCATTTTATTACAGTACAGTATTAAACCATCAAGGTCACATTGATAATGTCCGCCATTTATATACACATGATTGATCGTAAAAAAAATATTTCATAAGATTGGAACGGAAGTGAAGTTGGAATTTCGCTAGAACGTTGACTATAAAAGAAGATTGTATGCGCGTAAAGCATGTGGAATCCGCTTTGAAATAAAATCCGCTGGCAGAAAGAAACTCGAGCGAACGTTTGTGTCTGTCAGTTTGTATATATATTTATATATATGTGTGTGTGTGCGTGTGTGTGTGTATGTCGATGTCTGTCGTGGTCTCGTCCACTTTTTCCATCGACCAACCGACAACGGCAATGACCACCATTCCTCCAGATCATCAGACTTGTATTCCCAACTCTTTCTTTCTCTGTTTCATTCTCTCGCCATCGTTACTGACCGTTCATCTTCTCTACTTCGTTGTCTTTCACATCTGTACAACGATCGCGCTTGAAACACATCGTGAAAAGAATCAACATTCTCCTTGTTGACGCTTTATATATACATACACTTTGTATTTGGATATAAAAATATATATATATGTGTTTGAATTTAAAGAACAGCATGTTGGGACAGAGTGAATGAGAGAAATTTTAACCACTATCATCAAGAGCCTACATCTTCAACTCGTAAGAAACAATGCACACGCTTTGCCTTCACTTACATATCTGCCGCGCGCGACCCTGTATACTGTCTTTTCATGACATATTCCATACCACTTGCATTAACATATTTCCGCATCGACCTACTCCAATTTTCAAATGGGGGAAAGCCAAGTGATCGCTATACCCTATCGCACAACACAAAGTAATTGGCTATAACAAATAAAAAAAAAATCATTAATAAATGAATGAATCAATAGTTAATGAAGGAATAAAGAAATAAATAAAATAAATAAATTGCGAGAGAAAGGTTAGAATGTTTATTAAAAGACTATTTTATTAATAGAAAGCGTAGCTTAGATCCATCACTTGGCAATTATAAATATATAATATTTGTTCTTTAGAACTGGACTATCTATAAGTGCGATTATTATTATTATTATATAGAGTCCAATTGACGCTTGTGGTTTAAGTTTATATGAGACAAAAGATATAATATAATGACACTGGTGACTTTTAATAAGTGAAAGAACAGGATTGGTCGACTAGTTGGCTTCAATCAAGCAGTCGGGGTCTTCTCATCTTGTTGTTGTTGTTTGGTCTTTCTCTTATTTCTCTCTGTTGTAATTCTTGATCATATATATATATATAAACCGAAATGTGAATTGAAAGTCGCGGAGAATATATATAGGAGAGATGAGGATGATGATGAGAATGAAGGCGGACAAAAGTTATATCAGAATCGGTTATTATCTTCTTCAATCTGTTGGAGTATTATTATTTCTTGACGTGCTGTACCAGTTTTATCTAGTTTTCTTTTTATTTTGTTAATATTATTGTATTTTTAGCTTTTTAGCAAACTTGACTAGATAACAGATGTGATTATTCACGGACAATTGTAAAAAAAATATTGAATGCAAAAATTCATTAGTAATGGAACTCTGGATATTTTTTATTGCTTGGGTAATTTGTTGAATAATCGTGTGTTATTTACGATTATTTATGAAAAGATGATGATGATCAACGTTGGTGTTTAATTGAGTGACATTTGATACCAAGGCTATTGGGATTGTATATGAAAAAAAATCTCAAGGAGGTTAGAGAGATGATGTTTGTAAGTGTGACTTTGAATAAACATTAAAGTTGTTTAGAATAGTTATGAATTACTTCAGGGAATTATTCATGTGTTCATGATCAAGGTTGTGAAATAATAAAAAAAAAAAAAACAAAATGCCAGCATTAGTTGTATATATAATTAAATGCTGATTTCACAGTCTTGTAACGTTGTGCGTAGCAAATGTAAATGTGACTTAATGTTATAGTCATGAAACGAAGTAGAGAATTATTTTTCTTCACATTTAGAAATTACTTCATTTGTAATATGACTGTTGTCGGCACAAGACGCGCGCGTGTCACCGAGTAATGTGCACACGGCTCATTAGAATTTTTATTTCCCAGCGGAAGAATAGATATGATGATGTCAGTTTCGTATAAAAACATATATATATATATATATATATAACCTGATGCGCCGAGGACATTGTCGGAATCGTTTCAATGGACGAGATTACATTCACAGTCACGTTGAATGTTCCGACTATGCATTTCAGTAAATGGTAGAAGAAGAAAATGAGAATTCACCAGCATTAGAATGGCGATAGAAAAGAAGTAGAGATGAGAGAAAAGAAAGAAAAAACTGGGAGAGAATGAAAAATGCAGGTAGAGTTGACTGTGTTGGAATAAAAAACACAAATTCCCATTTTCAACAAAATCCCGTAAAAATCTGTGCGACTTTGTCACAATGATCCTATTTAAGATTGTTCTGTCTGCTCGAACATGGAATTGAAGTAGAAACTAGCAAAAAATTCCGATAAAATTATCATGGATATGTAAGAAAAAGTTTTGAAACTCTCACCGTTTGTACAGTCTATAACTGCTATGACCCACAATGCAATCCCCGTTGTAAAAAGCATATTAATAATGTTCCATTGCATTGGATGACGAGTAGCCACCGCCTTTAACATGTATTTCTATATGTATATGAGACCGACAATAAGGGCCAATTTTATATTGAGACGATGTGGAGAATAAGGCGTCGCTCTCATTGAGAAATCAATCCCCTACATTGTAGACGGGATCATTGTTATTAATGACCCTCTCAGCGGACCTTTGATATATATATTGGTTATTCTCTCTATTTTTCATTCCATTGTCGTTTATATATTTATCTGTTTAACACTACTTCTTTTAATCAAACAGCGGACCATTGAATTTCACAATTATTTTGTGTTACAAATTCATTCTTAATTCAAAACAACATTTCTTTGGTGTCTGTTGCATTTATTTCCGTCGTTGAATAATGTCAAATGGAATATATAATTTGAAATGTTCGCACGGAGCATTTGTATTCAAAAGAAGTTGTTGATCGAAATTGCAAATTCGTTCTATTAAATGTATTTAAATGTGTCACTCGTTGGCAATTAATCGAAGCAGCGGAATTTAATTATTTACATTGACTTCATTATAAATACAGACATATATATATCTATTTCAATAATGTAGATGTTACGGTGTCGTGAGTTCGAGGTGATTCGTAAACAGTGAGAGAATATACGTATATCAGTCAACTAAACTAAACTGCATTGGAAAATAAAGGAATTAGTGAAAAGTAGCGGGCGGACAAAATGACCAATTGTTCGTGTATAAATCTCAGGTAAATTGTAAAGCCAAACTGCACAGCTTGGGTGTACTATACACAGTGTATAGTTTGCATTGAGAAGCAGTGTACGGCTCGTAAATCGTCGTGCAGGCCAAAGGGACTCCAAAACGAAATATACTTTGGGGCCATTGTCCCTTTGGATGACACACAGCGACGACGATTGCAACGACATACGTTTGTGTAAATACGTGACTGGAAATGCGAGACACGTTTCCCACCAAATATATATGTATATCTTCAATGGAATAAATTATCAGTAGTCAAATGCACATATATACGTGCGTGTATACATAGGTGGTATACACGTTGTTGGTCTCCATTCGCTTTTCTTTTCGTTTTTATCGATAGGGTACGTGCGACGCATTTCGATACTTCACTATGAGTTGCTTGTGCATCTTATATAAATAAATATATATATATATATACATGCATACATACTATATTATTTATTTATTTGTTTTTTTTTTGTTTTCGTTTAATACTGTGTACAACGTAGAAACATCTCAAGAGATTCTTAATTGGCTCTTATCGCTTAATCCATCAACGCACATCAACATGGCCCACTTTATTTAGCATTTTTCTCCTCTTCCTCATCTCTCTTGATTAATTTATTTAAACAGTTCCGTTCAACATATTTACTAGATGTAAAATATTTCTTGCTCTTTTTTTTTTTCCATTCTTGCCTCCAACTGTGTTATATTACTGTATAGTCAGACCATCTGGGTTAAGTATTGAGGTTCTTATGACTGTGTATATCTGTGGGTGTGTGTGTCTGTATGAATGGAGAAAATTGAATAGAAGTGAAGCGAGAGAGGAACGCGTTGGGAATCCAAAATGTCCTGCAACTATTATATTATTGCAAGAGCATAAATGAACATTGGCAGACGAAGAGAAATGTGGATATGCAATGAACAAATGTCACAAGCTCCGTATGAGAAGTTTCTTCATAGAAACATGTGAGATGATGAAGAGAAGTCGGTGGACGATCGAACCTTATACGCCAGTTGCAACGACAACAACCACGGTATATCGATATGTGATGTGATACAGATCTTTTTGAGATTAATGAAAAAGTTGATGTAAACACGTATAAAACGATGACAACGATAATGAGAAATTAATTACGCCTGAATATAATGAATGGGAAAAAATGCAAGTATGATGAAATATTGTGTCATGAAAATAAAAATATTCGGAGAACTCATTTTTCACCCCAAGTCGTTAAAAATTTATCATATTTTGTAACATGCCTAATCACACATATACACACACACACACACACACATTTCTTATCACGGCTGAACTAACACGTGTTTACATAGATAACCTTTATAATAGTATTAAGAACGATTGTGAAAGACTTAAAATAATCGAAACGACAATTGATTATTTCAAAATAATTTTTTTATGAGTTGACGAAGCAATTTTCAAATTCTTCGGGCAATTTTTCAATTGCGTCTCTTTTATTAATAAATACATACATATGTTCATATGTATATATGTTGGTGAATGCTGAAATAACTTCCTCGTCGTGATGATCGTCATCACGACGGTTAGTCACGATAATTACCAGATGAGCTTACGGTTCCGGCACGAGTTAGACTTTTGATTATAATCATTTGCGACATTATATATCAAACAGTAGAACACACACGATCGTTGTGAACAAAACAAAAAAAAATCACTTATTGTCACTGTATATTCTTGATGGATTAGATCAATTTTCATAAACTATTACAAATTGATTGTAATTAATAATAACAACTCTGCAATGAATCTATTTGCTTTGTTATCATATAGATGTATGGATCATAAATCGCGGCGATCGAACGCGCATGATCATACATACTACGACTGCTGCGCTGCGTGTCTTAGCGCAAACTGGCGGGAGATTGGTGAATGTGTACAAGACATACATATTCCATAGATCCCCCACCAATATAGATCTTAAACGCAACAGAAGGTTTGTATATAGCCAGTCGTTCATTGGCTCGCAACGCCAATGACCGTATACACCTACAGTCATTGGTTGCGTTGTCAATTGACGCTTTATCAAGCTGCCAATGCCATCTTACGGCGCGCATAAACTCAAAAGTATAAGCAAAAAGACGCAGTAATTGCAAGTAATAAGGGAAAATAAAAGGTGAAAATTGCTGCGCGATAATAATCATCACACGATAGCAATTTCGTGATTAAAACAAGTACGACAATAAGAAATAGTGTGTGGAATTTTGTAGCTTACATTTGTTGACAGCTGGCTCGTCAACGAGTGCACTTTTTCCTGTGCATCGAGCAACTCCCGGCGCAATTTTCTCAATTCATGTGCCTGTTTCTCCTCCGCGGAGCTGTACAAACTGCTCGCAGTAGACACGAGAGAAACTGAGGAACCGTGAACTGGAAAAGAAAAAAAATATCAAAATAAAAGCTAAGGCGTAAGATAAATTTCAAAAATTTTCTCTCGTGTTGTTTATTGTTGCGGTGAAAAAAACATTTTCCACTTCTCTCTTATGTATTTTTCCACGGGATTCTTTAATCGAATAATAAGATTTACTTTATTTGTGTTTCATTTTGTTTTTGTGTTTTGCTTACTGTCATCATCTTTATGAACGTGTTGATAGAGATTTGGTGGTTGTCTTGATGAATGTGTTGGTGTTGGTGAGGTCGGTTGAGACCAATGTTGTCCAGCGCATCCTGCTGAACCGACCGGTACACTGTAATACGGTTCACCACCAACACCAATGCCAATGCCAACTTCCTCGCCGACAGACGATGATGTGCCACTGCCGCGTGCCAACATTGACGGATACATCTTTTCACTTTTGGTTGACCTTAAAAATAAACACAATAAACAATATATTAATGGAATTATTGATAGACAATTAAATTAAAAAAAAAAACATTGAGAGGCAAAATGACGGCCAACTGTTGAAACAAAAAAAAAAGCTGTGTGTGAAGACACGAATCAGCCGCGTGAAATAATTCTGTAATATACATATAAATATACATCAAACGGTGAAGAATAAAGTCTATGTATTTATATGTGTATAATCTGTACATTTATACGATAAATATCAGTGAATTACAAGCTGTACTCCAAAAAGCTTTATAAAATATTGATTTTATTATTACGTGTATAAATATACAAGTACTAATTGGGCGTGTTGTCTATTATATACCTTGGGAAAGTCCTGTCCC
Organism: Galerucella tenella; assembly: GCA_910591685.1. Classification (NCBI taxonomy): domain Eukaryota; kingdom Metazoa; phylum Arthropoda; class Insecta; order Coleoptera; family Chrysomelidae; genus Galerucella; species Galerucella tenella. The sequence continues at coordinate 112,725 of CAJUYH010000611.1, forward strand.
GCAGATGGCTAAAAAATGGCATTAAATATACGGTATTATTTTAATGAATTGTGACGCGATAGAACATTGATAGTTGTCTCAACAACAGCCGACTAATTAACCGATAAAATACTTCAATTGATGCGAAATGAAATGTAACTTCAAATCATTGTACAATGAAATGTGACAGAATTATGGAACGCTCTTCTTCATTCTGTACTTGTTATCCGTTTCACGCCGCGATCACTTGGTAACTAAACGAATGTGTATCAACAACTGTGAATTGATACCTAATAGAATTGCTTCTGTTGAGTCTTGGTGGTGCTGGTGATCCACTCGAGTCTCGTTGGTGCATCAGTAGGCGCGCGTGGCTTAAACTGGTTCGGTGAGATCCGAGCGATTCGACGCTGTCCGCCTCGCACAATCCCATGCCTACGATCGAAATGATTTAAAGCCATTAATAAATCATAAAGAAACACAATAATAAAAAAAAGAAATTCTTTTTTCAATCAAATATTGACCTGGTGGTTTAATCGTGAAAAGAGGAAATAAAAAACAATCGTATTTTACCTTGTGACCTGCCACTCGGCGTGTATGTATTGCTGTGTCTCATCCATGATGTTGCATACGGACTATTTGGCGCATAATATCCCTGCAAATCGGGCGCGGCATAGTTGCTGCAGGTGTCACTCAAACTACCATCCGATGGTTTGAGCACGCGTGGTGTAAAATTGGACGTTGCGGGCCCGCCAGCACCACCGCTACGATCGCGATGATGAGCAGATGCGAATAATGCCGTAAATTCAGGACTGCCAGGCTTTGGTAAACTTTGTGAGCCAAGCATAAGCCGATCTCTGACTGATTGTGACAGTTGGCTCGCGCTCGCGCCAGTTAAACTGTAGCTCTTGTAGTGATGACCTTGATTTGGTGTTGTGGAGTTGGCTTGAAGTTCTGTGGTACATGTTTGTGTACCACCAGACACTTTAACCTAAAAATAAAAGTGAAACAATATAATAATAATAATTTATCCAAGAGATTTTAATTAGTATTATCTTTTTTATTTTTATTTCCCAAGTGGACGTGAGTGAATTTATACCTTTGTTCTCGGCACGGCGCTCACTTGTGCCGTTCTTGTAGCATCTTTGCCACCATTCTGCACACCATTAGGACTTGGACTAGTACCAGCACTGTGTCTCTTTACATATCCAAAACTCTGCGGTACACCTCTGACCTTGCTACTGCCACTGCTGCTGCTTGTCGACGTGCCAGATGAAACTTTTTGCGGTTTCTCACCATTTGCGTACTCGGCCATCGCCTGCTTTCTATGTTTATCCTAACCAACCCGAGAACAAAAAAAAAATGGAAACAATAGAGTATGACAATAATAGCTAAAGACAATTCCATTGAATTGCAAATAATGTAATAACCTATATTTATGATTTAAATTTAGAAATGGGCAATTATTGATTACCTGAGAACGTCTGGAGGGACTAGGACTCGATGGCGCGCCCTCCTTTTCTCTCTCCCTGTCCCTCGCAGCACCTGCCTCGATATATTTCTTCCATTGTTGACTGTTGGAATTGCTATTGGGCGAACAATTACTAATTGGAGATTGTTGTTGTTGCTGCTGCTGCTGCTGTTGTTGTTGTTGCTGCTGTTGTTGTTGTTGTTGATGTTTAAACGCAGAATTATCTGTTTGCTGTGAACTATCTGATTTTTTTACATGGGAATGGTGACCTGGATGCCTCGAACTGACCACACGGTACACCAGGTTATTAGCCTGCTGTGTCCCTTGGGGGGTGGCTGATCCACTGCCACCCCCCACGACCAAGCTCCCTCCACCCGGCACCCTCTGAAAATATAACAAAACACACTAATGAATACAAATTCGTTATATGATAATTATATTATCCTCATACATTTTATTTAGTGATATTTAATCATTTTTATCAAACAATATGTTATGCAAACAAATGGGACATTTGCGTTTCGGTATTTTCATTTTCGATGAGGGAGGAGAGTTGAAATGAAAAAATATATAACAGGGCGACCTGGGTCAAGGACTCGTGACTTTATATATCGATTTTTGAGCACAAGGGCACGCGGTACATTCGCCTTAGACACGTTATACGCTACTAGTTCATATTTATGATTCAGAGAAGGGATATTAAAGGAGAGGAAAAGAGGGTGCACCCTCATTTATATCGACGAGGGTGTGCCACACATTACACACGTTTCCTCTTACTTTGGCTTACGCACTTTTCCTCTTAGCTGTTTAGATTCAGCCATGACTCATGAGCAAAGGGGATCGTGTGTGTGTGTATAGAACCCATCATATGTGTATATAACTTGTGTGCATATATATATACATGTGTGTGATGTATACACACCTTCTCACATTTCTTACGCCAAAAAAGACGGCGGAGCGAAAACAAAGGGGTCTCTCTGGACGTCTTAAGGTAGGTTCTATTCACAACGATGTGACTTTTTTTTTTAACTGCAGGAGAGAAAAAGTGCGAGCGGGCGAAAGGGAGAGTTGAAGAAAAATGAAATAAAAGAATGGAATAATAAACTTTTCCCACGTTCTTACCACCCTTCTTCTCTCGGCCATCAAAGCCTTTGAAGTGTGAGTTTAGCCGCTGTAAAAATAAGCTGATTCCCCTTGTAGCCAAACTTAAACTATATTTTTTGGTATGTTTTTTTTTTTTATTTTATTGTTTCATTTTGTTTTATTATTTTTTTCTTTCTTCTTCTTCGTTGTACTTTCACGTTTCTTATTATTATTTAAACTCACCATGTTATTTATTTCAGTTCAAACACATGTGTACTATTTCACGTAACTTTAGATATAGTTATAGACAATTTATTTATATAGCACATATTCGAACTTTGTCTTATCTCATAATAATGATTCACAGTGTTTTAGAATTGTGTTTTTTGTTTTCCGCTCCGTTGTTATCTTTGAGTCGACCGTTTTTGCATTCACTCTAGCGTATCAATTTTACTGTATCCACGTGTGCAGACTGAGTGAATAGACTATATATCGATTGAATGAATGCGCGTAATCGGAAAATTGTACAATGAGAGAGAAAGAGCGGGAGAACGCTGCGCGGGGAGTGTAGATATAGAGAAGCGGAAGTCTGAGGGCAACGACCCTCGTTATTTTTTTTTTTTGCCCTAAAGTTTTTCCCGGGTTGGTCGATGGCGAGTTAACGCAATTTAGTGTACAATAAAAATTTGTTTTTTTTTTTACTGTAAAAGTTTTCGCACGCACTTTCTGTTTATTTCACCCTTTTATTTTTCAAAATTAAAGTCGTAAATGAATGAGTGAATGTACTAATAAAATGTACGAAAATTTTTTTTCCACGACAATTCAACAACAAAATTGCGTAACCGTTCGTAAAAATGGAGGGTTGTTTGTGTCAAAATCATGAAATATTTAGATCGGCACTTCATATATTCACCACGACCATGTCACGTACAAATGTTTTTTTTATATCCACATATACAGGGTGTACCAAAGTCATGAGTACTTTTTCATTGTTCATAGATCGTTAAGTTCTATTAAAATAAAAAAATCTTCATTATTTTGATATCTAATTGCAATTTTAATAGAATCATTTTTTCATTAAATCCACTGTGCACTAAACAAGTTCACAAAACTACTAAAAAATCCTATACAACAATGGATGAAAACAAGATCTTAATCAAGAGAATATTGATATTAAAGTCCGATGTTCATTAATACTATATAACATTTAAATAATAATATAAATAATAAAACGAGTAAAGTCTACTATATTTTAATAAAGTCACACCAACGATCTATCATTAATAAAAATATTGTCAATTTTTTTACAATATCGCAAATAAAAATAAATAAGGTACATGTAAATATATATATATATGATTTTTTTTTTTGAGTACGAAAAACATTAGAGGGTGCAGAACAACGAACACAACCCTCTATACACATTTGCCCCCCTCGCCCGGATAACTCTCTACCTCTCTCCCTCTCTTTCTCCTCTTACTTCACGTTTTTTCGTTACACATATGAACCGCACGAATGTTAACCGCCAACTGTGCGAGGGTCGCCGCGATCCATTGCCCACCGGTGCCTGTATACGCCCCCACTGTAGACCCTTTTGTACCAACGATACTACCGAATAGGCTTGTCCACTGGGTGCTCTGGAACAAATAAAAAAAAAAAAAAAAAAAGGGAAAGAAAGAATGAAAGAATAGAATGAATAAAAAAAAATCCCTCTGCTTTCATACACTGACAAAAGAGTAATCAAACGTCCACCGCGCGTTGTTCCCATTAAAAAACATAAAATAGAAAAGGTTACTCGTCAAGTGAAGCATTTTTATCCATGTTCGTTTTCAATCTGCCATCAACAATTGGACAACCAATAGAATTGGATTCTATATATAAATGTATAGCAATTGTATGGTAGCCTGACGTTTAATTACTCATACAGCTCAATATCAGTAAATTAAACTGACGCAATTCATCGAATGACTATCCAATAAACAAACTAATAAATCAAATCATCGAATATCCCACCAATTGCATTGAAACTATATATACGTATTTCCTCAATCACTCTCTGGCACTTTTTCCCCTAGTGAGTAAGGGAAAATATAAGGAAAAGAAAGAAATGTGGGTGGGTATAGAGCCGAAAAATCGCATTGGCAGCGCCCGCCACCGTCGGTGAAATACGAGAAGAAAAAGAAAAATCAAGTGAGAGAAGGAGCATTGGTGAACCCTTGCGAGTGGATTACGTCTCCCTACTCCATCCCTCGTTGTCGATATTCGGTTAAATGTGAAATGGTTTGATATCAAACCTCAAGATAAAGTGAAAGAAGACAAAAAAAAATGAATACAAAAAACTATTTTCACCATCTGTAAGTACCCACGCGACTAAGTAAAATCGATCTGCAACTTGCAAGTGATTATTATTTATTTGTATATAACATGTAATATTGATTTAAATTGTGGATGAATGACCTGGCGTGACCTGACTGCATAAATAATTGCACTCGAAATCGCACACGATATAAAGCTTCCCTTCTAATCTTCATGTTCGTCTTTGTATACAGTAGCGAACGAGTTATAGACTTGATTGTTGCTTATATCAAAGGTATTTATCAACCCCTCCTCTCGCGTCGCTTCAGTCCACGTTTTCAAATCGTTGGGCATTAAACCTATAAATATATATACATACATAATACCATTACCGCATTTAAATTGTGACTATACATTTATATATGGGCGATATTAAAGAGGAAGCCAAAGAGAGATCGTTAAATAAAAAAATCGTTTAGTCATTAAATGTCCGTATATAAATAGCGTGATGGCTTGTTGGCTAAAAGCTTCCGCTTTTAATGCAGAAGACGGAAAAAAATATGAAAACTTTGGCTGGGGTTGTAAGAATGACTCAAGGGAATGATGCGTATCTATATAGATACACAGAAAAGTAATTGATACTCATGCAAACCATATAGTTTTTCCCCTGTAGAAAACCAATGTATATGCAATCTGAGAATTTGTGAATAAGCCATGGAATATGGCTTATATGATATAGGGGTTGATGTGTATAGGACTATGTATGCGATTTTGTGTGTGTGTGTGTGTGTGTGTGTGTGTGTGTGTGTATAGGATTGCGAGGGTGCAATGAGAAAGGGGGTCAAATGCACGCGAGAGTATCGTTAACTCGCTCACAATCAGTCGTGATTGTAAAACTCGGATGCATTTTAAAATGAGCTCGTAAAAAAAATAGGTATGAAATTATGTGTGTTCATATGCTGTTGGGTGATAAAGCAGGATATTTACAGTGTTGGAAAAAAGTAAAAGATGTATGTGAAAGCAATATATTTACGCAAATGAATATGTGTAAACGTATGCATGCGAATTTTATATTCAAGGAGGAACTCTTCCGTTAATGAAATATCGTTTCTTCACGGCTTTGTAAAGAAGAGAATATTAAGAAAGAAAAGAAAAAAAAGAAAAATAGTTGGAGGCAAAATGAAAAAAGGAATGATAGAGGACGGAGTCTACAAGTTTTCAAACCATTGATAATTACAAATATAATTTTGTACAATGTTGAGATGAATTTCTATCGTTTTAATGATGTAGTGAATTTCAAAAGTTGATGAGAGTACTAAAATTAGTAATAGTAGTAGTAGTAGTAGTAGTAATAGACGTTTAATAATATGAAAAATATCGGCAGAATGTTGTTATTATACCACAATTTGTATTGATCACTTAAATACGAATTGCAATAATGCTTCGCAATTAA